>JANRGW010008475.1:0-15105 GCA_024733675.1 Psilopsiagon aymara | reverse complement strand
CCTGGCGGTGTTCAAGGCCAGGTTGGACAGAGCCTTGGGTGATATGGTTTAGTGTGAGGTGTCCCTGCCCATGGCAGAAGGGTTGGAACTGATGATCTTAAGGTCCTTTCCAACCCTAACTATTCTATGATTCTATGATAATTTGGAAGAGGTACTTAACATTCAATCAGCTTTTAGTGCTGGATGTTCTTTTAATTCAGTAATCCTTCTGAAAATCCATACAAATTGTGATGAAGTTATAAACAACTGGAAAATCAGAGCTCATTCATGCTTGAGTAGTATCACAGACGTGCAAAAATCTAGAAGGGAAGTTGGGATGTCACCTCCTCCCTATTTCTCTCCTTCTCCCAGAGAGAAAACACCTTCCATCCTGTATAAAGTGTCCATAAGCCCAAGGGATAAACTCTTGCAGAATACATTATGAGAAAGGTTTTCACAGGATCAAATTTAATCTACTACGCACTTTGTACAAAGCCTGTTCCTTCCAGATGACAGATTAACCACTGTCCACAACAAACACCTGTTCTAGGACTACTCCAGTCCTGACATTTCCAGACTAAGGAAATTCAGTTCCTTCAAAATTTCCTTATGGATTATATTTTCTAACCCTCTCATGATTTCCTGGCAGCAGCTTCCAGCTTTTGTCTGAATCAGCAGTATGCAAAGCTGCACACAACACGAGCTGAGGTGTATTGCAAATGCTCTTGCTAGTTCATTACAGAAAGACATTTGGTGCCTTTAACCACACAGCTGACTCCTATTATAACTCCAGGCTATTCCCTGTATGTAATTGCTCCTTTCAGTCTGCCTTCTTTATCACAGTACATGCTTTCAGTTAAAGAAAATAGTTTTATACGGTAAATAATTTTTCACTGAATTTTAAACTCGGTGCTCCAAAACACCCACTTTGTTGGGTAAAATCTCATGACATAGTCAGTTCATCAACAGGTTTTGAGAGTGTGCTGCCCCAATAAAACATCTTCAAGACTCTGCTTGATATGGCCTCCCAGTTGGACAGCTTAGCATCCATAACTACACTTTAATATCCAAGCTTTCACACAACCATGCTCTTCCTTGGAGTAATCTTGTTGGGATCATGTGCACCTGAGACTCGCCAGATTTCCACAAGTAAAGCCTCTAAAATTCACATGCACCGACTATGCAGTGATCTGTTACATAGATCTCTTGGTGTAGACCAGTCTATGCATGCAACATCCTCCACACAACTAAACAACCTCTTGCTGGCCTGAAGATACATGGGCAAATTCAAGTTTCTCTCTTTAGCAGCTGCTGTAGGTAACAACTATGCAGTGGCTGAAAGGAGAAGATGGGGAAAAGGGAAAGAACAAAGCAGGAATCAGGTGAGGAAAGGAACCTAATGGGACTGGGAGAAAGGAAGTGGAGGAATAGGAGGTTGTCGTGGTTTAAGCCCAGCAGTAAATCAGCCACGCAGTCATTAGCTCACTCCCCCCCTTCCTCCCCCCACTCTGGGAGGGATGGGGAGGAGAATAGAAAGAATGTAACTCCCACGGGTTGAGATAAGAAAATCCAGTAACTGAGGTATAACATAAACCACTGCTGCTACCACCAACAATAATAACGATAAGGGAAACAAGGGAAGAGAATACAACTGCTCAACACCCACCAACTGATACCCAGCCCGACCCAAGCACTGATCTAACCCTTACAGGTAACTGCCCCCAGTTTATATAGTGGGCATGACATGCTGTGGTATGGAATACTTCTTTGGTCAGTTTGGGTCAGGGGTCCTGTCTCTGCTTCCTCCCGGCTTCCCTTCTCCCTGACATAGCATGAGACTGTGAAAATCCTTGGTCAGAATAAGCATTACTCAGCAGTAACTAAAAGCATTGGTGTTATCAGCGCTGTTCCCAGGCTGAAAGTCAAAAACACAGCACTGCACCAGCTATGAAGAAGGAGAAAACCCAGGACAGAGGTGTGTCAGCACAGGGAGCACATAAGGGAAACTGATGCGAGGTAATTATGGGGAGGTAACTGCCAGAAAGGCAAATAAGGATTTGTGGAAAACAACAAGTGGCTCGAGAGAACATCCTGACTTTCACCCTTCAGCAGGTGACTGTGAAACCCAATCCCTTCAAACTGCTCCAAGGATGTCCATTATCATCATGACTCCATGTGTTCCAATGGCAGTGTGGGTGCCACCCTCACTGACAAACCAAGGAGCACTGTGCCCAGCCCGGAACTCGAATGTGGCCTCAAGAAGTCACTACATGCAGAGCATGTTTCTTTTCCTCCTCTTGCACACAGATGATAACCACACAGGTACTAACTGCACACAGTAATACACAGGTACTAATCTTTTAAGTGTAGCACAGTTGTCTTATCCCCATGCCTCATCTGGCACAGTGGCTAGTTCTCACTAGGGAAGAAATTTAGTGTATTTTCCTCTTCTCATGGCTCAGCATGTGGCCCTGTGCCTTTTTTACATGCTACACATACTCTGTTGAGATGACAATTATTGTTTATCTCACAAGATTTTCTCTGGGCAGATAATTACTGTAAATCCAAGTGCTTCACAAGCATTAATTTATGAATCCCTGAAACATGTCTTTAAGGTACAGCAGGGCCCAGTCATCATTCCCACAGAACAGCAGCAAGCAGTTTGAGTTCAGAGGATTCCACCAGTTTGGGACATTCATTCTGAGAGGACCAGAGGCCTGTTTGCAGAGCACTGTAGCTTTTTACATACTCAAAGCACAACTCTTGGTGCAAGTTCAAGTGCAGCACTGTGTGTTCAACGTGCTGCCATACCTCAGGGTAACAAGGTGGATACAGAGGATCACAATCTGCAAGAACAGGAAACTGATGACTCAGAATCACTCATGGCAGCCCAGTTTAAATCCTTGTGGCGGATTGGCATCTGAATCTGAGCATCTCTCACTACAGCCAAAGTGGGTTTGAATGCAATTCAGATATGTGTGATTTAGACAATCCCCTGTAGAAGACACAAGGATTTTTCACTTAGCTAGAAGAAAGCATTTTGGTGGTCAAACAGCTCACAGTGGATAGAAAAAGGAGTCAAGGTCCAACCTTTATGATCTCCCAACCTGCCTGAAAGTGAAAAAACCTCAATCAAAACCAGAGGTTATGTCCTTGGCCCTTTGCACATGATATCCCCCGCATTACAGAAGGATCCTCCTACTCCTCTACACATAAACACACTTCCAAGCACCCACGATCCCAACACCAGCTCGCTTTTCTGATAATGGTTCACCATAAAGCCATGGTTTTATGGCACTTTCTCCTACTGTTCCTGTGATCTATTAAGACTGTAGAAAGAAAAACTGGCCAATATATTTCAGCAAGTGCACCAAGCTACACTCATTTGCAAATTCTGCCATTCCAAGATATACGATTACTTCTCAAATATTCCTGAAAGAGGCCCCCTGCAAGAGAGCTCTGCCATTTCACACTCTGCACAGCTCAAGTGTTCTTTCACTCTTGTTTATAAAATGCATACAAGGAAACTGCACATCTGTAGTCTCCCGGGGCTCATATGGAAGACAGAATATATGAAATTCATGGTAGTATTTGCTTGGGAGGAGATGGAGAAAAACAGTTATCTGCATTACATTAAATCACTTTCACTTCAATTCAACAAGGCCTATAAAAAGGATCTGCAAAAGCATTCACAGTAAATTCTTATTAGTCATCTTCAGATTTCACTTTTTTTGAACATGTACAAGCAACATTGCTTCCATAGCAGAAAAAAAGGTAGTATAGTGTATTTCAGGCAATTTTTGTCAGAAAGATTTATATTTCTTATCATATTTCATGCTATTTTAATTCTTCTGAGCTTTGTTTTGGCTCTTTAATGTTAAAAGCAATATACTGTATTTTTGCTGAGGCTACTACAAATAATGAGCAAATATGGAGGTTTGGGATGAGGTGTAATAAAGATGAAGCTATAGATGAAGTGTATCAAAATAAAGCACGATTTATCCATGTGCTGGCGTGCAACCATGTTTTCCAGCAGACTGCAGCTTTCAGAGTGTCACACACATGACTCACGCACATTTCTCCATGAATATTTATGAATATTTCAGTAGTTTTTGTTCACTGCTACAGACCTTTACAACTTGGATTTTTCTTTCTTCTTAGATAAGCATCTCATGTGCTAACATAACTTTCTTCCTTTGGGAAGTATAGGCTTATATGAAGGGCATCACCTTCTTCTGGACAACAACTTACCTTAAATATTAGCCATTACACGAATGGTATTTACTGGAGCTTTCACTGTACAACGCTTTGATTCTGGGATCTGACCCACTCAGCATCAAGAATGTACTTCTGAAAACCTAAGTGCAGACTGGAGACCAAGTGGTTTGGTTTTGCTTTAATTCATGGGGCTGTAATATATATATGTATCTATATGGCATTACACTGCAACTGCCCACAAGTGACCAAGTAAAAGTCATACTTCAGAGAGACGTTTTCAGAAAGATGACAAGCACTCTGCTCTGGCACAAAGCTGACATTTTTCAAGCAGAAAGGTCATTAGTAATTTCAGATGTAGTATTTGACAAGAAAATGCTGACAAGAGAAAAACTGTACTGTCAGATGAATGAAAAATTGTGTTACTCAGCTGTGTGCTCGGCATTGCTAAAAAACGAGAAAGTTTCAGCTCTGGGATTTAAAACAGCTCTTTGGGTACATGTGGGTTTTTTGGTTTGTTTGTTTTAAACCACTAAAACTTTAGACATGTGCAGTGACGTTTTACAGTGGGGTCTAAGTCCCAAAGCAAGAAGCACAGCCACCTCACGGCTGCACCACTTCTGGACTTGGCCACCCTACCTGTGCCTGTACTGGAGCCACAGCAAAGCTGCCACCTGAATAACCCACCCTGCCAGCTTGAGAATCGTTTCCTGTTTGCACAAGCATCCTTCTGCCTCCGGTGAGCTCACCCGCCCATCCAAGCACCAGTATCTCTCCCCCTGTTTGTCCTGGAACAGTGCTTTCAGCATCCTGCTGCAAGTTTGCATAGAAAACAGCCTGTGGTAAGGAAACTGGGCCCCTGACAGCTCTTGGAAAGAGGTAAAGCAACATTTCAGACCAGATGCACAACTAGGAGGATGCTGAGCAGAGCTTTTATTCAGCTGGGAGCACACCCAACAGCCTGACCACCATATGCAGCAGGCTGCAAACACCCCTCCAATACTGCCAGCTGAGGTAGTTGTCTCCAAAACTGCAGTAAGCTGAACTACACTGAATTACACCAGAGGAAAACATAGTTCTGCATTTACACCATAAACCAAAGCACCCCCTGCACAGCCAAGCCTACCAGCTGCTGGCCCAGCTACCCTCAACTGGTCTGCTTCCAGCTTACCCATCTTCTGAATGCCACTGCACCAGCTTGCACTGAGACATGAGCTTCTCCAGTAAAAATATACCAGGGCAGCTCAGCCCGTTCCTAAACCTGTTTCTAGAACTCCGCTGATTCTAAACTTTCTGTTTCTAAAACTCCAGCCAGCTCTTTGACACCAGCTTAGGCAGCCTTGCATGGTACTGCAGCCTACAGAACAGAAACAGCTTATTGAGTCATTAATTGCATGATTAGGTCAAGGTCTTTCCAAGATCATAAAACTGTCTCCAGAAATAGTTGCAATCATCTTCCAAATACACATCATAAACTCTAGCAGTTGAGATGCAAGATCTTTTTACTCAGACCTTAGAGCTCTCTGAAACTCAACAATAAAGTTACAAGCCTCAGTTCTGACTCACTTACTTCCGTTTTCATTCAGGACAGTCCAAGTATGAGCTGACAGTTTAGATTTGGGTTCTTAAGAATCAAAACGACATTTGCATGTACTCGTTGACAACTGGTATTTTTCAGTCAACATAAGCAGAAAAACTAGAATAACCAACTTGCTAGAATAACCTATTTTACATGTATACACATCTCTCCATATAGCACAAAATAATAATGTAGCTAGAAAATTTTAGTATTAATCTCTTCATCTTGGTAGGCAGCTCTCTGAGCACATTAAGAAGTATGCAAGTTCGTATCTTTCTATGCTGTTTCTTGTTTGTTGACCACTGTTTCTCCATGTACTCCTTACTCAAAAGAAGTAGAAATAAAATGGTAAGGAAAAAAAATGACTCTGTAAATAGATAAAACAATGGTATACAGGTGATCTAAAGTACTCCATACCACTGCAAACATGTAAGAGGAGAAAGCACATGCTCACATCAGGAATAATTACAGTAAGGTGCAAACAGTTTGGTATGTCAGTCTACAGGAAAGTAGTTAGAAAAGCAATGTGAGGTCCCTACATTTAATAGCAGCACTGCTGTTAGCCTAGAAGCTGCAGAAGAGTGAAAGAAACCCCTTCACCCATTTTCACTCCTGCCCCTTTTTGATCAGTGCTTATATACCTTAAGTCCATTTTTAAACAGGGTCTAATTCAACTTAGCTACATACAAATGCGCTCACACTGAGTCTCTAAGCTAAATCACTACCACAGAAGGAAAGTTTTACAAGAACTTAACTGGTATTTTGTTCCTGAGAGCACTTCTGTCCTGGAAATGCAGCTGCCCAGGGAGAGGAAGACAGACCTTCACCAAAAGAGCCGATGCGGCTTTGTGACAGCCTGTTTCAAGACTGGAGTTTAGATACAAACAACCGGTGCCCTAAGTGGAAAAGGGTGGAGCTGGCCACAAAAAAACCGCCAGTGAGTTAAGGCTGGTGGGGAGAAGATAAGTCACGAAAAGTGTTTGTTAATGACAGGAAAAGAAAAAAAAGGGAGGGGTGGGGAGCTTCTGTGTTATGATAGAAAGAAATGGGCTCAATAATAAATATGGGGAATTAGGTAAAGTCATAATAATCCCTTCACTTGCAGTGAAGCATGTGGGTATCTGGGCTGGATTCAGTGACTCAATCGACAGCAAGCCAGTCCACACACACCACTCAGCCAGCACCAGTTTTTCCGGCTCCTCGACCCTGGTCCATACCCAGGATCCCCTCTGTGAGCTGAAGCAATATTTACTCCTGCGATAAGCAGCCTGGAGATACCCTATGATTAAAGCAAAACCTGAAGCACTGAACTCCTCTGCAAAGCCCATCTTCAGCACAGCCAACTCCCACAGCACCAGCAATCCCCACACTCACGTAACTGCTGCTCTGTGTCTCTCCCTCGTGTTTACTCACTGAGTAAAGCTACACATCTTGCTAGATGGAATGGAACTGCCAACATTTAAGATGCTATAAGAAATCAAATTTCAGCTTGACAGGGGTCTTAAACACTTCCAAACAGAATTAACTTCTTTCAGTAAGCACAGGAGTAGGGAATGTGGGAACACATGTGGTGGCAATGCGCCATCAAATGACGGGCAGAGCTCTTGCAGGGTGCTCTGGTTGCCCATGCTCCTGCAGCCAGGGAGGAAAATCATCAGTCATGATTTTCCAGGATTATTTAACATCCAAAAAGGCTTAAAAATTAATATAGCTAAGCAAGTCCCTTTAGTTGTTATATATGTACTGCAATGGAAACCCCCTCCTGCTCTCACCAGACTGAGTTGATGTCTTTATTAGACAGAAATTACAAGCCTAGTGACTGAAAGAAAACTTGTAGATTTTGGTACCCTGCATTTTATTTTACATCTCCTTATCACTTATTATTAATTAATTAGGGAATTTATTCATATCAGAGTGTTATTTATCATTAATAACTTCAAATATATATAGCACCACAGGAAAGTCATCAGGCAAAGCAAGATGGATCTGATTGTTTGACGATTTGAATAACCTAAAGAACATGGTCCGAAAAGCACCACAGGATCTGCAGAACCCCCTCCCCAAAGACAACAAAAACCTAAACCCAAGCAGTTAACAACCAGCAGGAAGATTATATACATGGATAGGGGGTGGAACTGATCTGGAAAGTGTTGGCATTTATATCTAATGAAAACCACAGTTCAAACTAAATGGAAAGCAGCAAATATGGAAATGAGAGAGAAGTGAAAGGTAACTCATCTTTAATGTAAAGAAGCAGAGAAAACAAATCACAATTGCACTTGTGGTGCAGGACACTGGTATGAATGATCATGAGAAACGGAAATAAGGCAATGGTATTTCTTGGTTGCTCACAGAGATAGTGGATAACCTTGATTTCAGACAGCATTACTCTAAGCACAAATTCCCTCTTACTTACAATGCTGAACTCACCCAGCCCCCCGATCCAGGCTCAAATGGGTATTGTCACAGCTACGGAGATCTTTATGGAACATTTTGTGGCATGTCTTAAATGATGTGCCAAGTTGAGCTCATCTCCCCTGGTGAAAGAGATGCTGCACAGGTCATATGACGAAAGAATGTGATTAAATAAGCTATTGTGATGAGAGGAGAGTCACGACCCCAGCAGGAAATCAGAAAGATGTCAGAGAAAACGAAAGCCAGAGGAGGGAGCTGAGATGTGAGAGGCGGATATGCAAGAAACTAAGAGGACTTGTGATATTTTAAGAAAATAAACTGCCCAAAAGGGAGTGGTGGTGTGAAAATACTGGATGTTCACTCAATACAAACCAACGAGAGCCAGACAACTGCAAAAGAGGAGGAAAGAATAAATCAAACCATACTTCATCTCTGTCCTGATGGCTTGAAAATAACAGTGCTAGAGAAAAAAATTCAAGTGCGGGTGGGTTTGCTTGTTTTTGAGGAGTAAAATCTGCCTGCGTGCTGAAGCAGACCTCTGAATAGATGAGTTGCTAAGCTGGACTGTTATCTCCCCTCTTTTCTGGGCAAGAGCAGCTGGCGTGGGAGGCAGGGGGTGTGTGCATGTACAAGGCCGGAAGGAAGAGAGGCGCAGGAGAGAAGTAGTTTTAACCTCAGCATAAAATAACACTGATTTTGCAATCTGGATGGCTAGAACTGAGCCAGTGCCCTCACATAATGGCAGTGCTGAGCCAGACGTGCCCTGAACAACCTGCAGAGCCTTGACGGGTTGGTAGATGCTCCGTAAATCCAACATGAAGTTAAAAGCAAAGCATGATGAGATCCTGCCAGTGAAGTGCTCAACAAACCAAACAGCTCCAAATAACCGTGTTTCACAGGTAAAAATACCATGTGCATATTCAATGGGTCTTGACAAGACACACAAAACTTTCACTCGTAAACTAAAAGCATAACCCAGGCATTTAAACTCCAATAACTGGGCATTCTTATCTTTACACATTTCAGCTGTTCAACTCATCACTTTATACACAGATCTGACTCCTCCAACTTTTTCTTACCTCAGTAACAATAATAAGATGCACCTCATACCAGTACGTCTTCCACATAAGAGCTCTTCCACTCTGACCTTTTCTTCAAATACAGCGATATAAAGTGGATGTAACATACTACTCAGGGCAGTTTAAGCAGTGATTCTAATTTTCTGTCAGGTTACACACAGAGCCCTGTTAGCTAAAGCCTGCAGTAAGCTTTCCTGCTGGTTAGCTAACTGTTTCACTTGGTTTCACTCCACTGGCAGCAGTGCAGTACTGCTGCACATGACACCTTCCCTGGCTGCTCAGGGAGCTTCTCCCTTCTCTATGTTCATGCAGCATCTCAAAGCTGAACTTACTCTTCAGTCTTCACACACCAAAACTGCTCAACCACTGCTTTTTCGTTTTTAACTAAGTGGTTTTGATTCTTCTGGTTGCCATGGTAAGGGCACCAGAGAGAGATGAAGGCCTGGAGGCCTTGTATAGCACAACTGAAACAAGTATTTTGATGACACAGCTAATAAATGTTTCCTCTTTGAAAAACACAGTTGCTCTGTATAACAAACAGTATGACTGTTCAGCATATAAAAAGACAAAACTGGTTTTAATTTCAGAATTAAACTGGAAAAACCTCACCCCAATCTTTTCAAATTATAGGTCAAGTATCTCAGACCTGACATAAAGCAACAACATGAGTCCTTTAACAATAACATCACAGTACCTGAATCTTCTGAGCTTGCAGGTGTTAGAAGTAAACCTTTATGGCATGACCTTAAAAGATTGGCCAGCAGAACCTCTGGATGCTATCAGGCTGCTCGCACCCAGCTGATCCTTATTTCTTTCCACCTTTCTAACACACAGAGAACAACAAACAAACAGGTCCTATCAGATTCTCTAGGCCATCAGATGCTCACAGGTTACACACAGTATTAAGCAAACAAGTCTGAGAACTCACTGATAATGTCAGGACATTCTTTGTGCGCAGAAGTCATAAAACTATAATTTGTTTAAGACTTATTATGAACAGCCTCTAAGACATTAGCAAACACCAGAGGTAATGGGAATAGCGTTTCAGTAGCATTTAAATGATTTAATCTAGGAAAGGAAAATTGCACATCATAGAGGAGAAGTCAGACTGCACATCAATATGTGCATCAAACAGCACATCAGAGAGATGCAGCAGTTTGATGTCTGAAGATGTCTGGCCAGGGCTGTGGCCCTTACAATAACACACACTGCACAAAGCATACCATGGTTCCTGAAATACATTCTCTAATTTATTTTCTTGCCAAAGGATTTAATTTTCCTACTTGAAAGAAAAAGTCTTGTTAATAAAATAGATAAATCAGTACCTAAGCTTCCTAGTGCATGACAGTGATTAACTCTTTAGTTTTATACCATAAACCTCTGCTCAGAGAAAGTGAATGTTCAAACAAGCTCATTTCAAGTCCATACATGCTCGTGTACTTTTAAGAGATGTAGCGAGGATAATACCTACATCTCACATTTACTAACACTTGCCAGAAGATGAGTCAATGACTATTTCTGTGATCTGAAGGCATATATTAAGACTGGGTAAAGATATGAATGCATACATTCTAAGACTGGGTGAAGATTAAACACTGAGCAAGCTCTTTAAAACATGTCTGATACCCTCCGTCCTCTCCTTCCAAACATCTTCAAACTATTCCCTTCTTGTCAACTGGAATAAACCAAAGAAGCAAGAAAATTCTACACAAACTTCTAATGCGGTGTAATTCTGCAGCTACAGAACAAAAAGAACAAAACCACTGTGTACAATACCCATTAATTCAATCCTGAACCTGTGTTACACAGACTGGTAACAGGAAAAATAACTTTTTGGTCTTTTAATGACAAATATATTCAAGAGGAGACAAGGTACTTGTTTTCCATGCTGACTCTCATGAACATTGGAACCTGGAAGAAATAATGCAGTTTCTATTCCCAAATCAGTTATGAAATTTGCTTGATGGATATTCAGTCACTGCATTAAAAATGCGTTTATTTTATCATACGAGAAGCCACAGCAGGGTTCCTCTAAACTTTCTATATCAAGAAAAGAGACTCTAAAAGGAGATACTTAGGTAAAAATGGAAGTTCAGACACCTCCTCTTCGTGCCTGATCACACACTCAGCTCCCACGCTCCCATTTCTCCCTGGCAGATGCCAAGAGCAGAGTAGGCCCCTGGCTTATTTGGACAAACTCCTCCCTTACACAACAAAAACTTGTAACTTATTGGCAGCTCCATACGGTCATTTTCCGAAAAGTGCTGGGCTCAGCTTCTCTTGCAGCAGGACACTAAGAGCAGCTCCACAGCTCTTTGTCCCCCAGCCTCCAGTTAAAACACTTATCTAGACTCACGGGTTGCCCCCCTTCATTGCCCTCCCTAAATCTGCATCCATTAAAAAAATGCCCTCAGAGACTGTGGCAAAGGGATATTTATTACATTTGGCAGACTTAGCAAAGGGTCCTCCAAAATGCTGGAGTAGTTATGCTCATCAAATTCAATACTGCAATCAAAAGGACCAAACCAAACACACATACAAACCCAAACAAGATCTAACTTATCTTTATCTATCAGGCTAAAGATCTGGTCTTTGCTGTGAGTTCTGGCTGCTCACAATGTGACTATTTTAACAGGAAGAAGCGGACTCTGATCACATTTTACAATCGAGTGTTAACATAAAATTATCATGATTGAAGAGTTATGCAATACCTCCTTAGAGTATTTTCTTTATAAAAGAGCCTGGCTGCAAACCCAAGCTTGCACAAATAGACTTGAAAGTAATAAATTCCTTAGTCAACAGGTTCACATTATACTCAGCACCACACAGATCCAAGAGGCACTCCACGACATCACTTTAGCAAACAATCCTGTTATTCATGGATGACTATAATGGGGTGATTACTAACAGCTGTTTGCAATCTCATTACATATGGAAAAGCTTCCAAAAAATTTCAGAAGAAGCACCCCAACTTACAGAGGAACTGAAGGGAGAAGGATCTTTAAAGCTGCTTAACCCCTTCTCAGTCACATTACCCTCACTACACACATCATACTCCAATCACCCCAAAGGCTCGCCCTCACACAGACCTTACTCACGCTCTATGGCTTCAAAATACTCAAGGTAACAGTATTACTTTTGAACGTATTCATCAGGTTAAACCCAAAACATGTATTAAAATATAAATTTCAACTAATATGAGAGTCTTTCAATAGATTTAATAGTGTTCTACATAGCCTACACAAGTACTGAACGTAAACAGCCAGTAGATGAGTGCCAATATGGCCAAGTATGGGTATGATCACCCCAAGGACATGAAAGAACACACAGTCTAGCTTTTAAACAAACTTAACCCAATTATGAACGTTAATTAAACCACTCCTGATGCAAATGATAGGTTAATATTCAAACCCAGAAAGCAGAACACCATGTAATGCCCTAATTTGTTCCTATTTGACCCGTGCCTCCTTCACTCTCTTCCCTGCCCCTAAGTTTTAATTAAGCCCCCTACTGCCAGCCAGATCTTTTTATAATACTGCAATGAAGCATAAGAGAATCAGGAGAAAAACAACACAATAAAGGCTGCTCATTCACAAACAAAAACACTGTGCAAACAAGATGTTGGATAATCTGTTTAGCGTCTCTTAGAAGATGGTCCAGAGATATTCTAGGTAGCTGTGATATTGGTTTCTCTACTTTAATTCTCAAGAAGTTAATCAGGAATCTCAGAAAATAACAGTCTTTTATTCTCATTCCCCCTCAATCCCACTCACAGGGCTCTGCAGTATCTGAGTGACTCTCTTCCTTTGCTCCATCATATTGAAGTCCTGCCTCAGGTCAGGAGACATGTTTCTCTCCCTGATATACTCTGGGTCATTCTCGTTGATGCGATCAAAGTACCGCTCCTTGTGAGGCATCGTGGCTGAGGGAGGCGTAGTGATCACCATCTGGCTGGCATCAGTACTCATGCTTCAATGCCACGGGTGGTAGACCTCACCTGAAACGAATAACAAAGGGGGAAGAATGATTAACCATTAGAAGGAAGGCATTGAATATGACTTCCAGCTCTGGACACAAATGGTGCTCTTACTCATCTCTGCAGAGCAACATCTAAAATGAAAAGGGAACAAAAGAATTATTATCATAATCAGAGAGCTACGGAAAAATTCTAGAACACTGTTCAAAACCCATAGTTTTATGATAGTGCATAACCAGCTCTATTCAAGTTAAAATAAATCCCCAACAGCAATTATGACATTCGAAATGACCACAATATATTTTATGATAAACTTTCCTGCACCATTTTACATTGCACTCATCACCCCCCGATGTTTTTACATAGCTTTCCTTCCTGACATGTTCAACCAAACACACCCAGAAGACGAGGCCTCTGTTTGATATCCACTCAGAGCTCACCTCCAAGCTCTAATGAAGACATTCCTCAATCAGAGCATTTCCACAGCACCTCATAACCCCAGCTTAAAGACAAGACATGAGGATGCTTGAAGACTGTCAGAGGACCTCTGCAAAGCCCTGGCTGGTGCCTGTGCGTTCAGAAGACACTTGGAGGCACTGAGGGAACTGCAGAAGAAGATGTATGCTGGGTTGCACAGGGCTGAAGACGCAGGAGACTTAGCTTTTGTCCTCTTACATGCAATTGTATGCAAAGATTCTCACTGAATCTCATTACATTAGGAAAAGAAAACCCCCAAACAACCAACAACATTCACATCTTGGTAAAAAGCTGTGCTTAAAAATCACATTAAAAAACCTGATAAGCATTTGTAAATACAAACAGAACTGGATCAAAAGCAAAAAAGCAGACATCTGAATTTTCATACAAAGAATGAGGCTCAGAAGCACACTCAAGAGCACCATTCCTCAAATGGGTACTGAAGAGGATGTTTTCTCAGGTTTAAGGAACAAAGAGAAGTAAGATTTGTAGGAAGAGATAGTGTATTATGAAAATGCATCTTAACATGCAAATATCTGCATTCAACAATATATTTAATATAAAAATATTTGCATGCAAATGTATTTGGTATGTAAATAATTCACATCTTCAGAGGAAAAATAGCCAAACATGATGGAATGAGAGCTGTCAAGCAATATTAAGCAGCGTGCTTTAACATTATGGTATCAGTGGTTTAAAGTGTCCTTGCTCTATGGAACAGTTCACCCATCCCTAATTTGAGTCAGTGCAACTACTACTTGGGGTATTCTGTGAACAGTGAGTGATATGACATGGAGCACCCAAACTCCTCAAACTATAACCTTGTATACTCCCCAGATGAAACATGTGGAAGGCCTGTTAAAACCAGCTTTAGCAGCACAAGCCCTCCTTCTGCCTGCAACAAGCTCTTTTGGTCCTTTTGCTGCACGCTCTGCTGTGCAGCCACACCATGAACCAGGCTGGCAGGAGGATGCAAAATGTTTTGCAGCCAGTTTCCCACACTGATGCCAAAATGGCTTTGCTGGCATGCTACAGGTTCAGCACAAGAATGGAATCCTGGGACACTGCAGTCTGCCACCAACTCTGAAGACCCAAGCAGAAAACAAGACAGATAACACCTACCAAGCACGGGCAGCATTAGCAGATAGAAGTACAGAAAAAGCATGTCTATGATTTTCATAGGATCACAGAATAGTTAGGGTTGGAAAGGACCTTAAGACTGTCCAGTTCCAAGCCCCCTGCCATGGGCAAGGACATCTCCCACTAAACCATGCCACCCAAGGCTCTGTCCAAAATGGCCCTGAACACTGCCAGGGATGGTGCATTCACAACTTCCCTGGGCAACCCATTCCAGTGCCTCACCACCCTCACAGTAAAGAATTTCT
>JANRGW010008472.1:0-78325 GCA_024733675.1 Psilopsiagon aymara | reverse complement strand
CTGCTGAAGGAGAGGGTGAATCGAGTCAGTTTGCAGAGGTGAAAGCCATCCAGCTGGCCTTGGACATTGCTGAATGAAAAAAGTGGCCAGTACTTCATCTCTGTACTGACTTACAGATGGTGGTAAATGCCCTATGGGGGTGGTTGCAGCAATGGAAGCAGAGCAACTGGTAATGCAGAGGTAAACCCATCTGGGCTGCTGCACCATGGCAAGATATCGCTGCCTGGGTGCAGAACCTGGTGGTGAAGGTATGCCATGTAGATGCTCGTGTACCCAAGAGTCGGGCCACTGAGGAGCACCAGAACAACCAACAGGTGGATAAAGCTGCTAAGACTGAAGTGGCTCAGATGGACTTAGATTGGCAAAATAAGGGCAAATTATTTTTGGACCTGTGTGCCCATGACACTTCAGGCCATCAGGGCAGAGATGTGGACACTATTGCTCAGGTTATTTACAAGTGTAAAACGTGTGCTGTAATTAAGCAAGCCAAGTGGTTAAAGCCTCTTTGGTACGGAGGATGATGGCTGAAGTACAAATATGGAGAGGCCTCACAGATTGACTACATCACACTCTCACTCCTGCTCTGAAAGACTGTTACAAGAGACGGAGCCCGACGTCATGGACTGGATGGACTCAGCAGCTTTATAGGGATTGGTCCATGCACTAAGGAATGATATCTCTCTCTCTCTCTGTGGATGTATTTATATGTACATATATATATGAGTGATGGTATATTAAAAATGTGGGATCTGAGCATGTCCTGGATTCAGCAGTAGCAGTCATTTTTCTCCTTCTTAGTAGTTGGCGCAGTGCTGTGGTTTTGACTTTCGGCCTGAGAACAGCACTGATAACACCAATGTTTTTAGTTGCTGCTCATTAATGTTTAGTCTGACCAAAGACTTTCTGAGTCTCATGCTCTGCCAGGGAGAAGGGCAAGCCAGGAGGAAGGAGAGACAGGACACCTGACCCAAACTCGACAAAGAGGTATTCCATACCACAGCACGTCATGCTCACTATAGAAACTGGTGGAAGTTACCCGGAAGCGCTAGATCAACTGCTTGGGTCAGGCTGAGTATCTATTGGCAAGTGGTGAGCAGTTGTATTCTCTTCCCTTTTTATTTCCCTTACCATTATTATTATTATTGGTGGTAGCAGCAGGGATTTGTTATACGTCAGTTACTGGACTGTTCATACCTCAACCCACGGGAACTGCATTCTTTTGATTCTCCTCCCCATCCCTCCAGGAGCTGGGGAAAGGAAGGGGGGGAGTGAGCGAGCAACTGTGTGGCTGAATTGCCAGCTGGGTTTAAACCACGACACCCATAATGCCAGAAGTGGATGACATTTACCTAGGTATATATGGCCTTCCTATAAACTGCTGAACAGACTAATGAACTTCAAAGTAATTAATATCCGTGTATTTTTTTCCCCTGAGAAAAGAAATTGGCACTTACTGTTTATTTTGAGAAGCTAATAGTGCATCTTTGAGAATGTCATTGTCTGCTACAGCAAAATATTCATGGAATTTCTGCTCAAATCGAAAAAGGAAAAGGGGCTCATTATTTAAAAAATTATTTTACTGTCAGTTCAGAAAATAGATGAAAGCTTATGACAAGGGAGAGCAGCGCTTATTATTTAAGGTTGTGCTTTAAAGAGAAAGAAGTTCAAACATCACATTTTTAGCTCAGCGTAATACAGCACAGGTCACACAGTTACAGCTTTCACCTCTGTAGTTTCCTGGATGTGATTGTACAACTATTTTTACTGCAGTGTTACCTGTCCACCTGATGTTAAATCAGATCTAGAGAGTGCTCACTTGCCACTGAGAGTCCACCATTGCATTCTGTTCTGACTAACTATTAGAAAGCTGCTATCTTTGGTAGTTCAAAACCAACCCTTTTCATGTTACACCTTTCTGCATGCAAACTGGTTGTGTAACACCACCGAATTCAGTGAGAAGTTATTTCTGATTACAGTGGTACATGTCTGATCAGAATACTGCTCTGCATCTATTTTACAAGAAGCTGTGAACATATTAAAAATGTTCTACTAAATGGGTTATATATGAGCAACCTATGAAATGCTGCAACTGCATATCCCACTTAGACCCATTGTGTCATAAATACAAAGCAATTATAGGACTAGAGAATATCTAAATAGGTAAAACTCTGAATTTAAAATAAGAAACAGTGGCACTGTGGGATCAAGTTTCCCTTGAACATACGCAAAGTAATGAACAGTTTTCAAAATGGTAAAAATCTAGAAAATCGTTTTCCTTCACAGTAAAGTTTTAAATAATAACTAAAAAAAATAAAAAGTGCACATACTTTGTATCTCCTATTAGAGATCAGATCTGAAATGAAAGACCTTGAGTTATACAATTAAGTATCGATTCTGTTGATCTATATTTAATTCTCATAGCAATTTAGTTGGGTTTATCCAATAGTGTTTTGCAGTTATACTTCACTTGAAGCAATGCCCTTCCTGCTTTTGTGTTAATCTAAAAACTAAATTGCCCAGTGCATGAGAGACATAAATAAAGTTCATTTTATTCTTGTGTGGAACTGATTCTGAGCCCTTTAAATTGCCGGTTAACTAAATTTAGACAGCTGGAAAATACATTTATCCTGCAGAATGGTTCATTGCTAATTCTGGGCTCTGACATGCCTTATAAGCACAGCCTGACCTCCAGACAATCAGGGGTTACCATACAGAAAAACTGGACTTGCTGTTGCACTCTTTCTGCATGTCAGCTGTGCAGTCCTCTGTACAGCGAACCAGCCCATCCTTCCCTGCTTCTTCCTATTAGACCTGCATAGCCCTTCTGCCATTCACAACAGCTACAGTTGTCACTGGTCTTTGATCACACAGGACTGAAAATGCATTCTACCCACATGTAACCTCTCATTTTTAGGTTTTTTTTAAATCTAACTTGATGTATTAATGTAGAAATAACACCTATTTATAATGTATCAGTGTAACTGTAGGCTAGTTTTGTTTTCATAATTTGCTGTGCTTGAAGTGACATGCCAGATTTTATTATATCACTAATGGGTTTTAGTTATTCCCTTTAGGATGTTTCCAACAAGGAAACATTATTCTGATTCATGACTCATGAATTTATTTCAAAGTGATGTGACTCATGATGAATGTCTATATTCTGTCAGATAGAGTTTCTACTCTTCTGATGAATAGTTCCTGCTCTCAGGTGGTATAAAGTACCCCATACTGACTAGCTAAGAAACTCCAGTGGTCAGAAGCTCTCCACTTACAACGAAATAGAACAACAAATGCTTCGTATATCCTAAGGCTATAACAGTACGTATTTTCTCTACAAAAAAAAAAATATAGTTAGTATAAGTAAAACAAGCTATTCATGGATCTGCTTTACAATGATGGGCCAATGCTTTTACAGAGGCACTGTGAAAATCAGTCTTTTTCTGCACTGAGCCTTTTTTTCTCCTTTAGACCAAAATCTGTGACATGTTTTTACCATTTCCCTTAAGTTAATATTGACCACACCGACCATAGCAAGCTCTTTCTTTATTCATAGAGCAGAAGCAGAATGATCAGCAGCAAAGTCAACAGCTGAAATGGCTATGAGTATACTTCTAAGACGAATCCCATCTGAGAGCAAGCACATACTGTTGTTTCCATCTTGGCTCTTCCAGCAACACTAAACAACATCACCAAGGCTTTTTTTTTTTTTCCCTGTGGTGATAAACCCACCTGTTTATTATGCAGAAAGTCACTACTAATACAGGAAAGGTTAGACTGGAACCCATGACTTGGAGGTTAGGTACACTCTACACTATTGCCAAATCTCACCCAGTTCTCATGCATATAAAACCCATCTGATCTGCTGCCAAATGTTCCTATCTGCAGGAAGAGCTACTGATTCACATTAGTGTGGCTCTCAAATGCGTTAATGAACTAATTACTGTAAAAGGCACAATATTAACATCTTTGGGCTAAACCCTTGTTCTTTGTTAGATCTGTGACTCTGGTGAAGTCAGTAACAAATGTACATGAACAAAACTAAAGGCATTACTTAACCACAGACACAATTTATCAAACGAATTCTAATAATACTTTCTTTGGTTTTGTCTTTTGATTCATCTAGCAGCTGTTGTGAGTGCCATGAAAAATAAGACACTTAAGGATAAATTTAAATAAATAGTCTTTGGTAATTTTTTCTGAATTGTATTAGAGTAACCTGAGAAAAAAATCTTAAAGAATTCGGGTAACATTTATCCTGACACATCAAGTTTAAAGAGATTATCAGTGACCTTTCAATTCTAAGAAGGTACATAATTTTGTTACTGTGGGAGAAAGTTATTTGTTGATTATGCAGATTCTTACATCAGTTTATGTACTTGAAGTTTTCTTCTTTTTGCTTATGGAGCTCGGTCTGTGAATGAGTGTTCTTCTGTGTGTCAAGGACTAGAATATCACATTTTAACTTTCTAACCACAAATATATTTTTATTCCATATGTGATATAACAGATTTAAGTGCAGCTCTACTAATAAAATCATGAGCTAAGATCACATTTTACATCTGATATCTGAGTACAGTCCTAGAATATTAATTCCCCACCAGAATTCCCATTCAGATGACCCCACATTCTTGACTATAAAATTAGCAATAAATGGCCTAAACCAGTGTATTTTATAACAATACAGTTTGTATTGTATTATATATTATACACCTACTCCAAATGAAAAAAAACATGAAGTATTACTGTCCACCTCACATGAGCATTACTTTTGCATACTTGCATACTACTGCAGCAATGTCTTAAAGAAAAGATGTATTTTTTTTTTGTATGTTAAAGAAAAGATGTATATTATTTTTCACAAAAGAATGGAACTGGGCATTGAAGACATCTAAAAAGGACAACTGTATTTCAAAGACATATCTGGAAATTGTTTCTGATTTTTTTCTATTTCAGTAATAAATACTGCTGCAACAACTTTTAGAATTAGTTTTTTCTTTTCTTTAATTCTTGATGTATGGTAAATGTACTGTTCAATATTCTGTGTACCTTTTGCCAATGGGCTTCACTGACAGGCTTCTGTTCACTTCAGTTTCATTTGATTCAATTCAATGATTTTGCTCAAAATTTGTAGAGAATACTTCTGTTCCCTGCAGTTTCCTAATATATTTTATAAACTTAGCCTTATATTAAATGAGAAACTAGGGTGTGATTAAAGTAGGATTGTAGTCTAGGTTGTACTTGAAAGGGTATAATAAATTATTGATACTACATATATGCAGAATATACTGCTTAATTCACTCCAGTCTGTCCAGTGGCTTAAATCTATTCTTCAGCCAGCCAAAGATCCTGCTCATATTTTGATACTTCATCTGGACTGCTCTGTGCAGGAAATACTCTAGATGTCTCTGCTTCTCCTACCCAATAGTTGAAATTGGTTCCCTTTGAAACAATGAAAGTTTCATCGTAGACCTTACTAACACCAGTATTGACTTCTTGTAGACCCAAGTCTGCTAAGTAGCCATATTCAATTTACCTAAAAAAAAGCCTGTGAAGTGGGAAAAATATGCACAAAGAAAAATCACTTAGTCTGTCATATAATAAAGTATTTCAGGTTTAATACTCTGAGGAGCAAAAAAGTGCTTATACACATGGTATTGATGCCATGTCTGAGAATTTTCTCATCTGGTCTACAGAGAAGTTAAACAACTGTTTCAGTAATAGTGTATAGTATTTTAAATGAGGGCAAAGGGAGGAACATTTTAAGCTGAAATTGTGGAGAATTTCTATGAAAGGGTCCTAAATTTGTCTTTGTTTTGTTACCAAATGTTTTCAGGAAACATTTTAATTACAGATATTGAAGACCTTAACTGTCTTTGAGTTTTGTCATCTAAAATCAGAATCTAGCGTAACGTCTCCTGAAACCTTTTAGACTGAAGATTATTAATGAACCAAACAGAAAATTTTCATTTACTAAGACTTCAGTATCTCCTGTTGCTTTGCTTAACATTTGAAACATTTGAGAAAAATACTAATCTCATCCAGGCATTGTTAGCTGATGAAATATGACAAGATCACAACATAAACAGTCATCGCACTGGCATTTCGATTTTTATCTAACTAGCCATAAAAACAAGCAGTCAAACTATGTAGCAGTTTGTCTTCCTCTAGCACAAGATTTCCAACGATAAGCAGCACAGTGTGCACATTGGACTTATCTGGAACTTGAATTCTTCCAAAAATTCTAACGACCGTTTATAACTGCATGTATAATAACCCACATCATCCATACATCTGGCTGCACTGTATTTTCAGTGTGCTTAAAATACCATTTCATTTTCTATCTAAACCAGAGTACTGTCTTGGATTGACAGTACTTTACTGATTCAGTCTTTGCTATCTGACGGTAATACCAAAAATGAGGAATGGCTTGCACTCTGACAGCATATCTTGGAATTCTTGACTCTTATCTCTCTGAGAGGTTGTTGAATGTTGAATGTAAAATGTTGAATGTTATCTCATACTTCAGTGATAATATTATCTGTAAGAGGAGTTAGTTAGGCGAACTTTGAAACGCCCTGTGTATGAACAGCAGGTCATTTTTATTGAACCGCTCCCTGTGCGGTTCCCTAACTAATCCTTGGGCAGATCGCTGATTGAGAATACCAGTAGCTACCAAAGGGATAAAATTACTCTTGTATAATCCTACTGTGCGTTTTTAATATAATGTGCTAATACATTGTCCGGTGTTCCTGCAGAATTACAACACTTCTCCAAGTAGGCTTGGCTGGTATCTGATTGATTCTGGTCTGTGGGGATTAGCCCTGTTCAGTGTAATTTCCTGTCTTGTTTCTTTCTTGTCTGTTAGAGAGAGTTTGGGTCCATGGAAATCAATAGGCTTGCTCCATGCAAAATGTGAGGTAACCCTCTAGCACGTTTCATTTGAGTCTGTAATTTATGAAAAATGCTGTTTTACCCTCTGAACATTTCTATTCACTTTGGGTTTTTTTAGCAGACTCCAAACTCAACTTAAACTAATACCCATTCAAACATGCCTCCCAGAGTATTCATAAAGGAGAAGATGTATCTTACTGTGAAGGTGCAGAAGATGCTTAACATCCGCGTACCGAGGATCTGCTACTTCAGACATTAACAGCACTTTCCTGTTGTGTAAACGGAGTCCTGTTTGTCTCAGCAGAATCATTAAAGCTATGATGTGTCTTAAAACGGATGTTAACATTCTATTTCATTATAACAGATATTTAAGCATCTAACAATCTATTTCCTTTAACCCTGTGAACTTAGGAAATATGGTAATTAATGGTGTACAGTAGGATAACTTTATAAGAAATATGTTTCTAATATTTCCTCACTTATTACAGAAATTGAAGCAAACTGAAGAAACAGAAGATTCCCAGAATGGATTATCTAAAATTTCCCTGGAGTCTCTCAATAAATTTAACAGCAATAATGTACTTTTATTAGAAAAAGAGAACTGTCTGAACAAGGTTGAAGGACAAAAGGAAGAAAATGGGAAGAAAGAAGAAGCTTCCTTAAATAGGTCGGGAGGGCATGATGTGGACAATTTAGAATCCTTGAGCGATTCTCTATATGATAGTTTCTCCTCTTGTGCCAGCCAAGGCTCAAACGATGTCTAGAGACACTTCCCTGTGGGCTGTGGCTGCAGCACATAATGCAGCTGAAGCCGAGTGGGGAGTGAGGGGGGAGAAGAGGCGGCCGTTGAAAATTCTCCCTCCGAATCACTGCACTCACGGCAGGGTGTCGACTTGCCACGACACAGCAATAAGAAAGGCAAGACAGCAGTCATCGTGGTGCACAAGACTCTACCCTGAGCACAGCAGTGACACAGAATAAAGTCTGAATTTTGCACTTTTGTGAATATTTGTACAGTTGTAAGTATTTTTGGAAAATATATTTGTAGGGATAAATGACAGCAATAAATATTAAATTGGTGCTATGTTTCTGTAATGGCGGATTACTAACTTAAAGAAACTGATGTTAATATTAACAACAAAAGTTGGTAGATTTTTTAAGAAAGATTTATAATTGTTCTAGTCTTTAAACTGTATGTAGAAACACTGCATTACCATAGACCTGAGCCTGCCAAATTGTCTGTAATGACCTTTCTTGGACTCCTTTTTACAAAACATGTTTTATTGTTTGTTTTTAGTGCAATTCCATACAGGTGTTCTAGGGAAATGTGCGTTTCGGTTATTACAGTTTTACAACAGGTCTTATTTTGAGAGGGTTTTGACTTCTAACATGACAAGAAAACAAATAGATAAAAAGACCTGATGCTGCTGGTATTGACTTCATCAATCATACACATAACTGAAAGACCAGGGTCAGACTAATTCACTTCTCACACACATGGGAGTCTTGTATGCATGAGAGCTGCATAAACTGCCCTTCACTCCCGACTGCAACACAGTTTCTTTACTTCCACCTCCTGTGTACTCATTGCCCATCAAATGACCATACTGTGTGATGTTTTCTAGTCCCTGTTTGGTCATAATTACATTGTATGCGTTAAAATTATTTTTAACATAGGAAACCAAACTCCTTTTTGTGGCACACTTCAAGATGTCGATGCTAACCTGTACTAGTTTAAACATATCTAGGAGCAGGGGGATTGGCCTGTATCGGCTGTGTTTGGTTTTTTTCTACAAAGGTTGTTTATATGTAAGGGAAAGTCTATTTCAAAGGTTCTGTGTATTTTTTCTAGATGTGAAGTATTTATAACTGCTTTTGTACAGCAATCTGTAAACTAGACATATTTGGTATATTTCTAGACTCTACAGTTTCTTTAGCACATGCCTGTTATCTTTGAAGAGCTGTTTGATCAGTGTTGATATTTTGTGCAGTTTGTTATATTTCAAGTCATTTCTGCCGTAAACTTGCGTTGTCTTTTTCAACTTTTAAGAACTTTTGATCGGGAAGTCTTTCATAAATAAAATTTCACTTGCATATGTGTGCCTGAAAAGGGGATTTTGGAAGGGGTTGGTGTAACTAGGTGAAACACGATCTTTAATATCCTTTCCAACCCAAACCACTTCATGATGCTGTGCTTAAGTGCAGAGGTATGTGCAGTCGGTATAGCTGAGTGGGGGTGCACTGGACGGCCATCGGCACCAGACAGTGAACGCGTACGGGACTGCGTGCAGGCTGTACCCTGCTCAGCTCAGCCAGCCTCCCTGCTCCCAAACAACGTGCGTGCAGGTAGGATTCACTCATGCGGATGAATTCAGGACTAAAAACCAGTTTAATTCGGGCTCTTTGCTGGCACATGAGGCTGTGACACGAGGCCAGCGCGGTTAGCCGGCGAGGGGAGGCGAGTCACCCCTCGGGCTGGAGCAAGAGGCCGGGAAAGGCCGCTCCTGCAGGGGGAACCCGGCAGCACACGCCGGCCTGCTCCTGCCCCTGCCCCTGCCCGTTCCCCACCTCACCTCCCCTCAGTACGGGCTGCCTTAGCCGGGACCTGGCACCGCCGCCTCAGCGAGACCCGACAACGGCTCCGCCGCCGGAGAGGCGCCGACGCGCCCTGGTGCGGACGGCCGCGGAGGGCCCCGCAGCGCCCATGGGAAGCTCCTCGGGAAGCTGAAGCCCTCCTCGGCGGCTCAGAGCCCGCGGGCCCGCCCAGTGCCACCTCGCGGGGGCCAAGGGCCAGCGCGGAGCCCCGGGGCTGTTCCCGGCCGAGCCACGAGAGGGAGATGCAGAACGCGGCACGGGCGGCGGCCGCCGGGAGGGGCGAGGTCCGGCAGCGGAGCAGGGCTCTGGACGCGGCCGTGGCTCTGCTGCGGCGCTATGGACACGGCTTCCCAAGAGGTTCTGTGAAGAGTTAGCACCCGTCCTTGAGCAGTAAACCCTGAATACCGAGCGCTTGCTTACCAGTTTAAAAAACTTCCTCAGGTTTGCTTTGGGGGTTTTACTTTCTTCTCTTTTGGGTTTCACTTCTGCGGCTTCTGGGTTCTTACTGTCATCCTTGTCAGGAGCCGCTGCTTCTGAAGACGTGTCTGCCTTTTCATTGCTTACCATCTCCGCTTCTTCCGATGTGTTCTGGGGATGGGTTTTTGATAGATATTAAGAAAGTGGGAAAAATAAAAAATTATAAAACTCAGGGCTAATCAGTGAGGTTTTGTTTTTTAAAGGAGGTTACAACCAAAGTCCTGCAGCAGTGCAGTATGTTGGTATATCACTAACAAGTGTGGCACAAAAGCATTATCAGCTTCCCTCTATCTGTACATGTCTCTTCAGGAACTCGATTCGTCCCTATTGAAAATGGCATTTATATAGGCTGGTGGGATTTTAAGGTCTTGTTTACACCAAAAGAAATAGTCTTTCCTGAATTGCAGTGCCAGACCCCAAACACAGTAATTCATCCTTGATTACAGCTGAAAATTTAAATAAAATCACATACATTAATATGTTTCCTGAGTAGATGCCACTCAGCAAAACTGATAAAACCAAGAAAGACCATGCCCAGGAGCTTGCACACAAGAACACAAATAGGATTAATTAAAACACACCATGGACACTGTTTAAACTGTTTAGTACCCTTCTTGGTGAGATACAGAACATCCCATCCACAGTGTTCTCAAGCTGGCTGCATTACATTAGCTCCTATTCCCAGTTGCAAAGATATAAATGACTTCTTGAGGTGCAACGTATTTAAGTAGCTCATGTATTACTTCACCTAATCCCATGGGCCGCAGTCACCCTGCTTGACAGTGCTGACCCTCATCTGAGTTCAAGAAAAGCTGGTAGGTACTCAGCAACATTGCCTCCATGGAAGGATTTTGTGTCCCACTGAGCTTCTGTGAGTTACTGGAAAGTTCCTTCTATTAAAACTGTACTTCAACCGGAGGCATGTGGTGTGTACATTCCCCTGAAATATGGATCCCCATAAGATTTATTGATTAACCTCCTGCACATTTCATTCCACAGCCCTCTCGAGGCTATCCTGGGAACGCTGAATGTGTTTAACCAGACAAGACCTGTGCAGAGCAGAATACGTGAGCAGGAGGCACACTGCTGCCGTCCGAGGTGGAGGCACAGCTGGGCAGGAGGCTGTACAGGCATTTCCTTAGCTGACTACACTGCCTTTTGTAGATGCCCTGGTAAATAACATTCTTCTTCACTCTCAAGAATCACTAATTAATTCCCATGCCACTGTAACTGTGTAAAGATGTATCTTCCTTTCTGCCATAAAAAGAAGCTATTATGCTAATAACAAGGTAATTCGACCTGGAGCAAGGCCTTGATCATTTTGCAGCCTATTGCAGAAAGGTGCAGAACATTATAAAAGCAGGATATGTTGCAACCTCTGCCTCCAAGACCGAGTCAAACAGAAGCAGTTACCCTAGATATTGGGATTTCAACACATTCTGCTGCTTAAAAATACAGCACAGTTGCAGCTGAAGTGTATATTATGGTTCCTATAGGAAAAATCTACTGTAAATAAATCTCAGAATGATAGCTCACAATTTTTACATGCACTTACAGGAACTCACGTCTAAATTCATATTTGTAGTTCTTTAGATCAGTTTAATTTTAGCCACATGAACATGAGAACAATTTAAAAGGTAATACCAAAGACTCATCCCAGCCCCAGATACTGACTCTGAGAGTGGTGAAAAAGGGATGCCTCCTCCAGCATCCATACAGTACCACTGCCCTCATGTACTTTTCCAGTTGTCTTCAACTTGGTGAGTCCCATATAGTATCTTTGGTTTAATAGCACTTGATGTTTTTTTTTCCTACAGAAATCTAGCTAAACAATTTTTGAGTTGGTAGAAATCTCTCGTATCCCACAGCAACCTGTGCCAGAAGATTCTACAGCTAAAATATGGTTTTTATTTTGTTTGTTTTGAAAAGTAGTTTATTTCTGTCACCAAATAATTTTATTTGATACTCTGCTTTTACTTTGAGCAACAACTGATCTTTCCTGTTCACCTTTTATGTTATGGCAGTCATTCTGTATGCTGCTGTCATCTTCTTTTGAGCTAACTTATGTAAATTCTTTATAGAGAAGCCATTCAATGCATTTATTCATTTTTCTCTCAGTAGCATACCTTTTAGCTCTATTATATTATTTTTGAGTTGAAGGGGACCCCACATGCAACATGGGTACTCCCCATGAACTTCTACAGCAGCATGAAAGATTTTGCTTTGTTCTGTACTCCTCTTTTGTGGAAGAAATGTACATTTTTGGGGTGGGGTAGG
Source organism: Psilopsiagon aymara (assembly GCA_024733675.1). NCBI lineage: Eukaryota > Metazoa > Chordata > Aves > Psittaciformes > Psittacidae > Psilopsiagon > Psilopsiagon aymara. The sequence continues at coordinate 66,085 of JANRGW010008472.1, read as the reverse complement.
GGGGAGAAAATTAGAAGGAAATAAATATGCCTTGTCCCCAGCTGCCTGAGATGACAGCGGCACAGTCTGCTTCCCCCTGGGACTGCAGATCTAATTTATATTTATGAACATTTTTTAGATAATCTATAATAATTTTAATCTATATTTCTGCCTATTCACACATACATATAATCAATTCACCATCTATTTGCTTGAAGGAAATGATTCATTGCATGAGTTGAAACAGTGGCTCAATAAAGCAGCAACCTCACTTCTAGGAGCTCATCATTCAAAGATCTCAGTTTGGGATCATATTACTTCTGCACTGTTACAGCTGCAACCCAAATGAGTTTTGTCTCTCAAGCTATGTTAGTGACACTGCTGATAACAAATGCGTCCTGGGGCGAAATGCCCAACCCTGAAAAGCACTGTCTATTGAAATAAAGAGCTAAGTGATAGTTAACTATTCCGAGAGATTGATTAATCACTGAGTTTTTGTACTTTTCTTCCATAGAAAGCTTTAGGAAAGTTTAAATCCTGTTTCAGAATACTTTATTTTTACTTCTTTTTTTTTTTTTTTTTTTTTTTAATTATATATCCAATGTACCCTGCAAAGGGTAAAGTAACTGCAAAGTTACTTTAACTTGATAGTATTAGACATATCAAAATTGTTGCTGAAGTTAGAGGTTGTCTTGTTTGAGATCTTAGCCTTGCTATCAAAATAGTTATTATAAATTTCTTATCATTATCTGCAGGAATCATTCTTTCATACCCATCTCCTTCTGTAAGATTGGATTAATTGGTGCTGAAGATTTTCTTTTATGGTTCTATGGTTTTGTGATCTCAAAGATACCTCTGGAGGCGTAGCCTAACCTCCTGCTGAAAGCTGCTAAGAAACTTGTCAAGTTTAGCTTTCGGTATCTGCAGGACTGGAAGTTCCACAGCTTGTGTGCAATCTTATCAGGGTGTTCAGACACACTGGGACAAACAGAAGCTCTAAGAGACATCACAAAATCCTCTTAAATAAGACTGACCAAGGTGGCAGGCTCTTGGAAACTGATGATACATAATCACGGTATATCGCATACTTTTGAGAGGCAGAGAAGGTATAGTCTCTCAGTAGGTGGGAAACCCCCTTCCAGTGCAGGTTTTCTGACATACTTTGAAGAACAAGTTTTTTAATCTTCGTTCCTGTTTCCCCTGAGAAACTAGAAGAAATATTTCCATTTGTGCGTTCAAGAAAACCACCAAGGTGTTTCTGGCAGGAATTGAAAGTCTAATAGGAAGAGCCTGACAAAGTCAGTAAACTTCAAATGATGTTGCATTAAACCTAAACTGTTCTGTAGAGCAGTGGGCTCAGTTTCTTCCTTTCACATGGGAGAAAACCAAAAGTTTTATCAACCTTTGTGACTAGTTTTGGGAAGAAAATGCGATTTGTTTATAATAATAATTTATAAACAGCTTCAGAGTCTTTGATACATGAATGTTCTCATTAAAGCAAGTTATCTCCTTACAACTGTATATCAACTGATGCTGCTGCATTTGTGGGCCCAAATTCTGCCTCCTGTTTCCTTAGACATGGACTGTAAGAAACTCAGCTTAAGTCAGCAGCTATTGCTGTTATGCACCGCAGAGACAGAAGTGCTGTTGGGTTATTTTATTTTTCTTTCTTTAAAGGCACTCTGCCAAGCTTAGAAAACATTTTAAGATACATTTGTCTGAAGGAAGATGAGCGCCATTCTTTGTTCTTCCTATTACAGAGCTAGCTTTGTTTTCCTTTCCAAGGTAATATTTTAACTTATCTGTGCTAGCGGTGTTCTCTAGGAGTTTTACTAGGCTCTTTATTTCACTATGTTTGCAAAACATTCTTCCATCTCTTAAATGACAATAGCCCTAACTTAATCTCAGTAATAAGCTTAAAACAGTTATGGTGAAAAGTTTGTGTCTACTCTCTAAGTCGTTGTCTGGTTCTTAAAAACCCTGCTATAGTTTTGTAGAACTGTTACTATAGCATTTTCTTATCTAGGTTCTTTACCATATAAATAGTTGCCTGCTGAGAGTGCAACTTATTTTGTATCCCAGATAACTTTGATAGGAGTTTTCATTTTTCTTCTTGTATCTTTCTTCAAAATTGATGTAAACACTATACCTTCCTTTGATCTTGTGCTGGAGTCTGAACTGGCACTCTCCGCTACATTTCATTAGACTCAAGGAACAGTTCATGTTTTCCTGGGTCATACCTTCTTTATGAAGCAGCTTTAGTTTTATCTTAAAAATATATAGGAGAGATGACCTTTTGCTCAAAAAATTTCCACTTAAAAGGGCAGTCATGCTTGAGATCTGTTCCTGCCGCTTACAGACACACAGGCAGGAAGCAGGGAGGGTTAGAAATGCTTTAACCCGCCTTCCTGCCCTCCTTTGCCAAAGCAAAAAGGTTGCTGCAGTTAAGGTAGCTCTGCTTTAGCCATGAGCATGTTCTCAGTCCTCTACCCTAAAGCCCGCTGTGACCTGCCGCTGCTGCCTGAAGGTGTCACTAGGCAAATCTTGAGCTATAACAGCTCAGACTATTAACCAATTAGCATTAACCACAGTTAAACCACACTGGTCTGTAAACAGCCCAGGAGCTAGCTCACAAATCCTACTGGTTTTATTCGCTGGGCTGGTTAAGGGCCCCCCCTAATGCCAGGAAGGCAGGAGTACCAGTAGTCAGGTTGTGAAATGGTCCTCAAAAGCCCATTGCTTATTGTCCTCCGTGCTCCCACAGCCAGGGGGAATTCTCTTTCAAGCTCCTTCACCCAGCAAAAACCAGCCAGAATCCCCTTTTCTCCTGCCTGGCAGGTGGTATATTCCAGGATAAGAACAGAAACTTAGTGGGTCATGGGTAATTTCTACATTTATCCCATACATTCCACCCAGATATTTATCTTTGCTTTCCTATGGCAGAGTGTGGTTGCAGACTCAGCAAAAAAAACAAAGATGTTATTCTGCTTCACTTGATAGCTAACCATTTTGCTGCTTGTATGATCAGTACATAAGTACCCCTCAGTAAAAAGGCAGCAATTTTTTTGCATTTGTATGGCAACAAAATCGCAACAGGTTAAAATTCTAGTTCTCAGTCACCTGCCTCCATTTACTGGCATGCTTGGATCAGATATAAATGAAGCATCACGTTTTTCTGCCCAGATCAAATATCTACAAGGTCTTGAAACCAGGTTTCCAATGCAAATATTGGAAATTACTAACTGTAATTTTCTATTGATATTACTCAGTATTTGGAAAAAAAAAAAAAGTCCGTATGACAAACATATAAGTAACAGTCATGAAATTTCTTGAAATTTAGGAAATGGGGCAAACACAAAGTGGTTTCTATCTAAGGAGCAGAATAAGGATTTTTTCTTCCCCGTTTTACATATTTATACATCTGTAGTCAGAGCAACAGCATTAACTGCAGTGTGTTGACAGGCACTTCGTTAGCTTTACTTTGAAGTGGAAGCTCATCAGAAGGTAGACATTTAAGAGACTGCCTGGAAAGAGACACACTGGATCTAAATCCAAGATCTATTGAGTGTTTTGGTTGCTATTTGTTATTTCAAAAGAAAAGCTACACATGACTCTGAATTGTACACCTATTTGGAACAGTCGCTAGCTTCGATTCTCTATCTTAGCAAAAGGGCAGTACATTAAGTGTGCCAGAAAGAAAAATCACTGCAAAAAAAGAAGACAGATCTTCAAACCAAGCTGGGTTTGAGGCTGACCTGTAGTCTAAGGACTTTTTTTTTCACCACATTTATCCTTGGGTTTTTTTTCGCTCCAAGCTGACTGGGTCACCAAGGTCTTTCATCAAAGGAAATAGAATATTATTCTCTGTCAAGAAAATCCAGTAAAGCAGCATCAGCCTTCTATAGGCAAAGATTCAGTGCTCAAGCAGGTAGCTATTTTTGGCTTTTTTCTTAAGTTCATAGAAAGGTTTGTGTTGGAGAGGACCTTAAACCTCATCCAGTTCCAGTCCCCACCATGGGCAGAGACACCTTCCACTAGAGCAGGTTGCTCCAAGCCCTGTCCAACCTTGCCTTGAGCACTGCCAGGGATGGGGCAGCCGCAGCTTCTCTGAGCACCCTCTGCTATTGCCTCACCATCCTCACAGGGGAGAACTTCTGCCTGAGAGCTCATCTCAATCTCCCCTCTGTCAGCTTAAAGCCATTCCCCTTTGCCTGTCCCTACAGGCCCTTGTCCAAAGCCCCTCTCCAGGTTTCTTGTAACCCCTTCAGGCACTGGAGCTGCTCTCAGGTCTCCCTTTCAGGAGCCTTCTCCAGGCTGATGCAGCCCCGCTCTCTCAGCCTGGCTCCAGAGCAGAGCTGCTCCAGCCCTGGCAGCATCTCTGTGGACTTCTCTGGACTCTTTCCAACAGCTTCACGTCCCTCTGGTGCTGTTGCCCCAGAGCTGGATTAGGACTGCAGGGGGGGATCTCTCCAGACCACAGTAGAGGGGGAGAATCCCCTCCATGACCTGCTGCTCATGCTCTGAGGATGCAGCCCAGCACACAGTTGGTTTCTAGGCTGCAAGCACACATTGCAAAGACCGCATTCAGTTAACCCAGAAAAGTTGCAAAAATATTTGCTCTTAGCACAAATTCAGACCCAAGAAATTCTAGTGACACAGAAGTGGGTTCATTTTACCAATTTCAGATTTCACATACTATTGTGATTCAGTGCATTTGCGTAAATGATTTAACTAGCCCTTAATAGCTTTGGTAGTAACCAAAACCTATGGAGTTGTAGAGAGTTCTCTACAACGCTTTCCACTGATGGAAGCATCTGATAGTCGCTGTGGGCAGGATCTACATTATGAGGAACAGTGAAATATCTCTAAGTGGATTAGTTTGTATCCATCTTTCAAAATAAAGTTCTGAAATCTTACCAATGCCTTTTCAGATACATTTTTCTTAAATCAACTATCACCACCAAGTTCTCCTTCACAAGAATTATTTTCACTATTTTTCCACAGGAATATGTTCCTTTCTCACATGCTTTCTCTTTTTTAAACACAAAAGACTTTGTTACTCGATTATAAACTTACTGAACTTCAGACCAGATTTATTGCTCTCAACTTTACACTGAAATTGCACGCAACCTTCTGCCAGAAAGCCTCTTTTTTTTTCCTTACTTCATCCTGATGCTCAGTATATACATCCTGCTTCCCATCTCCATTTTCATATGAGCCAGATTACTTAGAGGAGGAGGTTTCTGGAGCAATGATAACTATATAAAGCCCTTCCCTCTCCCTCTTCTTCACCACTTTCCTGTCCTTCTACATACCTGATTTACCCAGTTCCACAGGAAATTAAGTCCCAAGTAACAAATGTCTCAAGCTTAAACTGTTTTAAAACATGTTTACTCTAAATAGCTAAGTGCCTTGCTTTCTTAAAATCTAAGTAACATACCCAAACTGTATCTCCAGTAACGCTGTTGAGCAGGGAAAATACAGCTAAAGAAGCTGCAGGGCTAGTTGCTCAGCATCTGTGTATTTGGAAGCAGTTCATTTCTGGGATTTGAAGTTGAACAGAAGCCCAGGAAAGCAGCTATTCAACATGCAGTGATTCAGTAAAGTTTAATACAGTGCTTCTCTTAAACGAAACAAGGAAAGTATAAGCCTTCGGCTTATAAACCATAAGGATCATGGAAACAGGAACCACGTTTTCAAAGTTAGTCTTAATTTTAGTTAAAATCATTATTTAACTTGAGGAAAAATGTGTCTTCCCAAGCAATCAACCTCAGTTCCCAAGCCCAAGGTCTGATCCGCTCTGGTATGGAACTTTTTCCATTGAGTAAGAATAGACCCACCAGATTTTCAGATTCCAGGTTTTCAGACCTTGATAAAACCTAAAGCAAACAGTTCTCATAAAAATGAAATGGGTTCTTACAGCTGTATCTATATTAATGACATAATTTGGTAAAGAATGCCATAATTTCTGTGGGATTTTTTAACAAATGAGTTGAATTGACAGAGAACAACATTCCTGCTTCCACAGTATCATTAACAAACATACCACTGACAGATTTAAAAGGCTTGTTTACAAGATTTCTCTGCAGCAGTTTAACTCTGTTACTACCCACGTGCATATGTGACTGCCCAAAACTCACATGTTTGTACATGCACATATTGTTTGTGCCCCTCCTGCATTTAGCATATGGGATATGCTCAACTTTGCAGATTTGACAGTTTTACTATATTGACTTAACAATAACACTAGATGCTATGTGAAGATGGAGCTGTGGGATGGACCAGCTCCAAAATCCAGACGTACCTTTTTCCAAAAGAGCTTGCTCAGAGGCATGGGAGCGGATGATGACCTCTCCTTCGTCAGCTCTTTGGGGGCATCGCTGGCCACTGCCTGCTGTTGGGCTGCAGGCTCAGGGGCTTTTGTACTCTGCTTAGTTGTCTGTGGCTCTTGAGAGGAAGGGACATTTTTGTCTGATTTTACAGAGGTAACAGGCTGCTGTTCAGGGCTCTAGGAGGAATCATGAACACACAGGCTATTGGAAATGCGCGAAGAACAAGGTACTCCAGCAAAGTCAGGCATCATCTGGTACAAGAGACAAGCATGCAGGAGACTACCATGCACAGGACATGCAAGGCAACAAGGTGCAGCTCCTGAGCTGTGTCCTTATTCCTTTCAAATGAGTGTCTTGAACAGAGGAAGCAGATTCCATAGCAACCCACCCTTTGTAACTGAAATGATCAGTTGATAAAGAAATTAAAACACTGTCTTTTAGACTAAAAATGACAGTGAGAATAGTTCCTCTTTAACTGCATTATTCAGACAGATAACTTGAATCATCCTACTCACTTTGGTATTAGTTGTCTGTGGGGTCTCTTTTGCAGCCTGAAGAGAAACAAAACACAAAGACAAGTCTGTCTCTGGCAGTGTCAGTGCTCACAGTTACACAGTTCAGGAAGTGTCTGTGTCACAGATTATTTTATTTTTAGTGGATGTTTGTGAAAGTCCTGGCTCCTGCAACCATGGAAACTGATCTCTGGCACAGACGAGGCTGCCTGAGGGGACTGCCAGCTCACATCCTTCTACCTGCAGCAGTGTTGCAGCCCTGTGTTGAAGAGCTTTGTGCTCACGCTGCCGTGCTTGCAGCCCGCAATTTGTTCTTTACAAATGTGTGTGTTTACATGTGCATTCCCAGCTTCTTCACATGAAACATTGTGCGGGGGTTTAAGATATTAAGAGAGATTTCTGAGCTGGATCTGAGTCTGCAACTTCCAATGCACACATACAAGCCAGAGCTGGGTCTTTTCCACTTGGGAATTGCATACCAGTCAGGGACTTGCTAACATCGCCTCTGACACGGGAAGCTTTGCTTTCTGGGATACAAAACATAGGCAGATGGCTGCCAGGAAACGAAGGGCATAGAACAGCAGTGGCATTATAACTTAGGATTTGCAGCTCCACAAAGAGCAGCTCTGCAGGTGCTGGAGGTTGGTTTAGTCCATCCACTCACACTTCTGTGTGGGAGGTGCGATTTACTCTTTTGTGGATAAAGAAAAATCATTCCCAGTGACAGGTCCTCCTGGTTTCATCAGGATGCACAAAGCCAGGAGGAATCCACTTTGTTTAAAGTCCTTCTTGGCCAGTGATTCACACCAGTATCTATTGACACTGACATCCAGCATAGCTTATGCTCAAGACTAGTATCTAAGCTGTACAAAGAGGAGCAGCAAGCCACAACCTCAAGTAAATGGGAGCGCAGCACCTCTGGGTTTAGGCAGCCTGCCACATACTTTGTGGATCTCTTGAAAGAATAAGAGAGAGTTATTTTGCAGGAGCCAGGAACTTCTTTTTGTGGTTAACTTTATTAAGCAAGGTACAAAGCAAGTGGTAAGTAGTAGTGAGATAATAATGCCACAAGCCTTCAATACTAATGCTGAAAATAAGTAGTCAACCCTTCTCTCCCGAGTAAAAGTTCCATAAATCAGTACAGCTATACTGCAAAAGTGGCATGCAGTGCAAGGCAAATATACATGGATGGGAATATAATCAGACAGGGTCCTAACTGTCAAATACCATCCAAACTCAAGTCTTTGAAGTCAAATGGCCAAATCACATTCCAGTAGCTTATGTTATGGTTTATATTAGGTTGCACATTGCTGTTTGAAAACAACACTCACAACTTGCTTTAAAGTTAGTGCTTATGTAAACACAAGACACTGAAAAACAATGGATTTGTTGCCTAATAGTCAATCTGTTCTTAACTAAGGTACAGAGAAGTGCATTTTAGAAGACTTGCAGAGAAAGAACTTTCAGAGGAGAGAGTTAAATGCTTAAAATTAAATGTGAATACATATATTAAAGTGATAATTTCAAATAAAGAAATTCATGACCTATTCAGTTGACGTATCATGCCGAGGCATTTCAAAAGAAAAGATATGAACTACTTTGACTTTTACTAGAGGTGATAACTTCAGGGCTTGCCTGTTACATCAGTGCTCTGATTTAAATTTCCACTTTCAATTAACCCTACAAGCCACCTATTGGCACCATTTTAATCCATCTCCTTTGTTCTTAATATATCATAAATGATACCTCAGTTATTGCTTCTGTATTTTGAATTTGGAAGGAAAGCTGTGAAAATACATTTTGAAACAAGAAAACCATTTTGGAAGTAATGACATTTTATGAGGCAGATTTTACTGGTGTAAAAATTCAGTGCCACCACATTCCTTCAAGATAATGGCCTTCACTCCGGACCAAAAGTCATTAAAATTCTATCAAATAGCCTAATGAAAACCAATGATATCTTCCAGCAACTCACTGCAAGATTTTTAACTGTTGCAGAAGAGGCTTAGCGCCTTGACAAATTCTAGCCAGGTATGGTTTTTACCAGGAAGCCCCAACTCATCTGAACAAATCATTTCTGTTTTGATTGTATTAAATATCAAAACTATTAATGTAGTATGTTCAAGATGAGATCTTAACTTTAAGCTGTTGCCAAGAACTGCAGATTTAAATCAGCAAGATTACTATTCCTTCAGTAATATGCAGATGACATCTCAAAAATAAAACAGCAGCAAGAATATTTTTGTTTTGAAAATAACTTAAAGATCTCCCTTTGACTCGTGCTCTTGATTATAAAGCCCCCTGCTCATGAGAAATTCCATGTGGGTGTGCTGAGTGAGCATTAACTATTAATTGCTTCCCTCCCCCAGTGGAAGGGTCTCTGCTCCTGCTTTCTTTGGGCTAGAAATCTACAGTTCTCTGCTTCCCTGCCATAGAACAGTATGGCAGATTATCTTCAGAGAATGCAGAAATGCCCAAATATGGACTTTCAAGCAACAAGTTTTCAGTGATTTCTTTTTAAAGATAAAAGCTAATGTCCTCTGAAACAGCCACTTGCACAAAAAGCATTTTGAACAGCTTTAAAGCATCCTCAAAACTCACTTTTCCCCTCCAAACTAAACTTAGAATTCAATCAACAATTACTTGTTTTCAGTGAAAAGTAACTTTCTGAAGGAAATTCCATGTTCGTCTTCTCTGTGCCGTATCAGGTGCCCCAGTTCACTCAATCACCAGGCAATGTGGATCACAAAGCCTTAATTGTAGTTGGACTGAACTATTAAACTTGTCCTACAATTGCAAGACTATTCATGTCTATATAATTCATTGTTTGTCAGTACCTTTTACTTTAAGTAGCCAGGGAAGTTCAGTTAGCTTTAGCAAGTGTAACTGGGAAGCAGGTAGTGGGGAAGGTTAGAGGAATAGTGTCAGAATCCTGAATTCACAGATGGTATAAAGAGAAATGCTGTGCACGCAGATTGCTTTCATAATGCATGGCACAGAAATGCTCATGCCAATAGTTTTCAGAGCACTGCACAGCTGGCCAGATGCTGATTTCAGTTACCAATTAAATAACTTCACTCTGTGACAGGAACCATCTGTTACTGCTCAGGGTTCTGTTCTTGCTAGAGTTTCATACAGACCTTATGCCTAAAGAGTTTACTAAATGTACTGTGTCCTAGTTTGGGACTCTCTGCCTTCTTTTTCTTGGCTCCTTTAGCGTGGGATTCAGGCGCTGTCTTCGGAGCAGGTTGCCCACCATGGCCCTTTTCTGCTTTCAATCCCTTTTGTACAACAGCATTTGAAGTTGAGTACTCAGTGCAAAGTTCTCATTTGGTTCATGGAAGATACTCAAACACTCACACATGCGGTATTAAACCCAAACATTTCCTTTGAGTTCTAGACAATAAATTATGTGATCACTCGGTTCTCCTTAGACATTTGCATGCAAGTAGTGGAATAAATATAAATGGTACAACAATAAAGCTGCCTGAAAATTAAACCACAGTTTATCCCTTAAAATCTTCATTAAATTGAGACCCAACTTCCACAAAGACTGAGACTGAATTTGTAATTTATAATTTAAAAATAAGCAGCTATGTAAGTCTTTGAAAGCTCCTTCATTCTTTCTTAGTGCTGTCTTATAGGCGCCTTTAAGTGTTTTTTCATAGTGCATTATTTAGGAAAAGGGAAGTATGAATATTCATTATATATGCTATATATATATTCCAAGCTTGCTCTAATGTTCGTAAAATTAGTTAGAAATGGAAGTATCCAAAAAAATTGTAATTGGTACTAAGCGTTGAAAGGAGTGCTGCATTCTTTTCATTCCAGTTTAAATACCTGGAGGAGGCACTTGTTTTGGGAATCATCGCTCACTGATATTAGAGACTGGATCTTGAAAAAAACCCTAGGCAGCCCAGTGAAAATTCCACTAGAAAGGGCTATAAAAATAAAGGAATATTGATAGATGTCTCTATGGAAAAGAAGTGTTCACCCTCCAGGTAATTACCTTGTCCTTTTGCAAGCCTTATTCTGTTTTATTTTGCGTTTTTATAGGGCAGCTTCCAAACCAGTCAAAAGCTTTAAATTTTGTTGACCAAAATTCCGAGGAATTGCTTAAGTACAGTGAGACCAAAACTCCAAAGAAACAATCAGCCTATAGTATTTACCATGTCAAGTACCAACCACTGTGGTTGACTGCAACTAATAGAGTAGAAAGTACAGAATGTAACACACATGAGCATGTGAAGTTGAGGTCTTGTTCTCAAGGTGGTTTAATTCAATGCAATTATAAGCTCCCTACAAAGTGCTTCATACCATGAAGAGGCTGTGGCCAGTGGCATCAAAATCAGCCATTTTTCCCTGTGGTGCTCTGTACCATTCTCAGTGTTCCCAAAAGTACAGTGAAGTGTGAACAAGTCAGGATTTGCGACAGAAGGATCTGGGGCAGATCTAATCCAAATATCATGAACATTAGTATACACTCACCAAGGATCAATTAATCCAAGGAAGGATGACTCAACTTACATAAACTCCCCTGCTTACAGATGAAATGACAGTCACTGAGGGAGTGCTCAGGCTGCTGAAAGCATGCATGCCTTTAGCCAGCTGATTAAAGCCAGAGGCATCACTGATGACAGCATGTTGCTACAAAGCCCACCAAGCTCAGCTTTGCTGATGCCACACACCTCTGTGTTTCAGCAGGAAGGAGCATGTTGCCGTGCTTGGCAAAGCAAGATTATGAAGATTTATAAGGAAGCTTGTCTGGCCTCTTCACCATGAGAGAGCACTGCTGAGACACACTGGGAACATATCAGCCCCTGTGCCATAAATCCCAGCTGTTCCCTGCAAAAAGGGTGTGGGAGCAGCCAAAATGAAAGCATGACAAGGACTCAAAGACAGTCTCTGCACCAGCCAAACCACACAAAAACACTCAGAGAGGCTCAGACTGCGCAAAGGGGAAAGCCTCACGTAAGAGCATCTTTACTATTAAGATGAAAGTTATTTCTCAGGGCAAAAATTACCATTATTTCGTTATACACAGTAGCTGGAAAATCTGCGGCTTTTCTGTGTGACTGTTGCTAAACTAACCTTTTTAACATATTTTCTCTTTAATGCAGTGAAATGTCATTCTTTGTGTCAAGAAGGTAATGAAGATAAAGGAATTCTACAAAAAAGAACTCTCGTTTAACCTGTCTATAAAGTTTGCTTATCCTGCTGGTCCCTTGGATTTGTTTATTGTTACAGGCGTGAGAAAACCAAATCCAAACAGCCTATTTGTTTCCAAATCATATTACACCCGCACCAACAAGCACCCGTTATAGAAACACATGGGGGTGCTCGATAAAGTCAGGTATGCAAACAGGACTGAACTGGATTCTTCAGGAGTTATTAAAAGCGCTACAAGTCTCACTGAAACCGCACAATTTGATAACCACCTTTTCTGGATGTCTTTCAAGACCTTAGCCCTGGTTAATGATTTCCAGAGCCATTGAGCTATAATTGAGGAGTGATGTGTATCCCCCACACTTCCTGGAAAAGCTGACTTAATTTTAGTACCAGGCCACATAAAAAAAAAAAAAAAATGAATAGGGCAAAATGGATGAAAAATAAGATTGAAAACAAAAATGTTGATGCCTATAGTGATTTTGGCTATCTAATAGTTGCATGGAAAGACCATTTCCTTTTGTAGGGTTTTATTCTTTATGCGTGAATTAAACTTTATCACAGGCATCACAATAAAAGCTTTAGTTATTATAGCAATAACAGTGTGTAAGGATGTATAATCTGGAAGCTCCCTGTTATGCAGTGATATGCTTGTAAGCCACAGAAACACTGGAAGATAGACAGCTTAATGCAAATTGTTTCACTTCTGTTGAAGCTACTGTAAGTTTTGGCACTAACAGAACAGGAAAAAGGGGGAAAGGAGAAGGTTTTAAACACCTATATTTTTCCATTTTTAGATGACTGTTTTCAACTTATTTTTTCTAGTTTAAGTTTTTCCACTTTATTTTACAAGATTGTTAAATACATTGGCTCAATCTGGTATTTTCAGGATCTCTAATTGTAAATGAAAGCTATAATTAATGAAGTTTCTCTGAATTCACATGTAAAGGACCATCACTGCTTATGGACAGTAAGAAGCACGTTTCTTCTTGCCCATGGAGTCCAAGAACAAATGGTTTGTAAAGAGGGAAGCAAGAGGCCACACCTGCCCATTGCATGGATAATTGTTTCTCAGACTGGTTCTGTATCTGTCCACCCAATACAGATTTCAGTTCCCAGCAGGAACACCACACACTTGCAGTCAGCCCAATGCATTTTTTAGAACAACTGAGTGTCCAATTCACCCTGCTTGAAACACAAAGCCCTGATCCAGATCTCTGCATGTAAAGGGAGGAGTCCTGGGCAGCAGTTTTCTGTGGACTCAGGAAGATTTCACTGTAAGGACCTCTAGTTTTAAACCAAGGACAAGTCAGAGTGACAACCAGAAGTGTTACCAGGTCATTGTCAACCTTGCAGAATGTGCTGCAGTTCTGATGTTGGTTGAAACATAGGATGCAATTAATTGCACTGTTTATGCTCATCTTCCTTTCAAATTTATTCATGGGGAAAATATTTAAAATTCCTTCAATTGATAGCATCAACTGGGAAAAAAACAACATAATGAGGAGGAAATAGTGCCAAAACCATCTGGTGAGCAGTGACAGCAAGAGGAATCTGCCTACCTTGTCTTCAGAGTCACTTTTGGCTTCTGCTTTGCTTGGGGAGACCTTAAATATATTTGAGAAAAATAAACAGTCACACTCAAATCAGTGTTGTGAAAGATCTGAAAGATCAGGTGTTTGAAACTTGCAGTTTTATTCTAACAAAGGTTAAATAAGCACAAGTACTGCTTTCCCCCCATTTGGGGAAGTTCGTAATATAAATGTTTGTCAACAAATTAATGGCAAAAATGAAAATATCTGGACCAAAGAAATGTTATTCAAGCTTATACATCCAATTAGTCCATAAAAACGGACTTTTAGAGCTATTGCAAAATATAGTTTCATCATACAGAAAAATCCTTAGGACAAGAAAACACCTCCAGGTCAATGAGTATCTATGTAGAAGTGGAAGTTTCCAGATTAGGACACCATTTGATCATAACTGCACTGTACCTACACATCTCTCCATCATCTTAAGTCATTCTCTAAGGCATCTGGCTTCATTACTTCTCATGCCTGTGACAGCGAACATGTTACGTTTGGCTCAACATGTCCACATGGGGTTTTTTTTGTAAGCAATTTAAAGCATAGCCTAGAGATGAAAAGGAAAGGCAAAGGCTTACCAGTGTTTTAAGGAAACTCATGATGGAGTTATCTACTGCAGCAGCTGTTTGAGGGCTTTCTTGTTTTCCCTCTGCCTTTTGAGGTTGCTCAGCAGTGAGGCTGTTGACACCTGCAGAGTCCTGCTGTAGGTCTTTTTGGTTGCAGGCATCTATCTCCTATAAAAAAGGGGCAGAGTTCCCTCAGTCCTAGCTTGCTTAACTTCCAGTGGAATGCAAAAGTAACATTTGTGACTTGCATTATGTTGCTGAGAGTCACAACCCTAATTCCAACCATACTTCTCCAGCCTACGTATTCAGAACAATTGAGCATTTATACATCTCCTTCCCCCCTTTTCTAATATATTCAGCATTTCTCATTGGTTGAAGGAACATTGTTCTCAGCTACCAAGTATAATAAACACAAAGTTGCACACAGCATCCCAAACACCACCACTTTTCTCTTTTCAAGGCTGAACTTGTGAATAAGAACAAATGCAGAGATTTTGGCCTTTCATGGCTCAGTGTCTGACTGTACCATGCAAAGATTGCTTCAGATTCTCTGTATTCTTCATTTCCAGAAATAATTTTTATCTAACAAACACAAAAAGCAACAACCCAAAGGAATTCTTCTGAGTCAGATGGAGCTGCCTCCTCTCTTCCTGGAATTACAGCTCCCATAGCCCAAAAATGTTTCTTGATGTTTTCCAGTGCTCAAGCACTTACCAGTATGTAATATTAAGTCACAGTTTTAGACACTTAAACAAGGGTCTGATCCTCAAAAAACTCTCTTGAACCAGTTTGGGAGAGCTTGGCCCCCTTTTACACTGAATTTGTCTACCATTCTGGCCACTTTCACCTAGAGCCTGCACAGGTAGACCCATCACAGAAGCGCAGCATGAGGCAAGTCCTCGTGCCATAATATACAAGTGTTCTACATCTGGCTAGTAACGTCTGTTACCAATATTCCTTCTCCCTTTTGTCTGTCTACATGGTAAGTGCAAGGCTGGGTCTGTCTATTATTAAAGTAATTTGTGCCCAGCACAGCGAGGCCTCCTCTTTGGCTGGGGATTTGAGACCTTACTGAACAGCAGTCATAGCAGTGCTGTAATCCTACAGAAGTTACCATTGCCAGCTCTTTAGACAGCCGTGTATATCTGTTCACTTCAGAAACAGTGACTTGAGAAGCAGTTGTTAGGATATAAAATGCCCAGATTAATCCATAGGAAAAATCAGGACAAGAAAGAAAACTGCTGAGCCTGTCCATGTGTCTCCAGTAAACAGCATCTTCAAATCACTGCTCTCATACTACCTGGAGCTCTAAATGACACCAAGGGTTTTTTCCTAGCCTGCCAATTCAATATAGTTCAGGGCAACTCCTACTAGGAAAAGTTAAAATGAAGTTGTACTCTTGAGAACCTTTCCCTGTACTGGGCCCTGATATTTGTATAGGATTTGCAGAGGGCATACATTTCCATAGGTCACTAAAGGAAGGAGTAGACTGAACAGAAATATTAAAATTTCAGAGGGCTAGTTTGTCCTCAGGAAAATAAGCATGGAGTGGCCAGTCTCCATCAGCATTTCAGGAGTTAAAATGCAAGGTTTTACTTGCAAGAATAGACTTCTGTCTAATTCTCCACCCACTGTTTTCCAAGTTTACCCAGGAAGAAACACAGCATAGTGACTGAGTGCTTCAACAGGCTATTTAGAAGTTTCTTAAAAGGGCCTAACACACCACTCTGCCCAGCAGCCAGTTGCAGGCCAGAATGGCTCCAAGAACAATATGTCCCATGCAGAACATGCGTGGCCAGGCCAGCTTTGGCAGCCCTGCTCGCAGAGATGCCATCTAGAGAGCCTGGGTCATATGAAGAATGCTGGCTCTATTTCACATATAAAGGGGTAACAAGGGCATGAGACCAAAGAAGCAGGAGCAGAAGATATGTTTCTAGACCAAACCAGCTTCATAACTGAAGTACTGGGCGCTATAAGACATCCTTTTTCACACACACAAGCTCAAGCTGTGGTGGTGGGCTGCACTGTGTTTAGGAGGAAAGACTCTTTTGGCTCAGTACTGCAGCAAAGAGCTGTTATCAGCAGCAGGTACCACCTGAGACCACCTCAGTGGTGATAGGTACCACCTCTGGTAGCGCTAGCTGTTCAAAGATATCTGCCCAGACCATGCTTTGCCCTGCAAAAATGAAGGGCAGCCTATGCAGAACACAGGAATCACATCACCATCCAAAAATCCCTAAGCTCTGACTTGCAGAACACAAATGGGCCCTATAATGGCCTACTACTGCATGAGGAACCCTGCTCCAGGATTCCCAAGCTAAGGGTGCCATTAGTGACTGAGATACAACTCAAACCTGGACTTTGATAGATGGTGCAATCTTGGCCTTTCATGGGAATACTGCTGTAGGAAGGAGCAGAGACTCGGGCCATCAGCATATAAACCAGGGAGAGATAATGTGGAGTCCTACAATGTCATACTTTCAGAGCCATAGTCAAATAACCAAACTCTTTCCTCTGCAGCATCTCACTGCAGAATACACTGTGCAAAGCCTTGGAGGCAAATAGTGAAAGAAAACTCTAGAAAAAACAGAAGCCAGCATTAGAAGTTAGCAGACACCATGTAAATGTTCAGTTCATTTCTTTGAGGAGCCAAATTTAGGGGTAATAAACATCTTAAATACTTAAACTGTAGTTTCAGTTCAGTCATTAGAAAAACATATCAAAAGACTGTATCCCTGCCAGCACTTTTGTTTGTATGAATCATGGCTCAGTGAAACATTTCAGGCATATAATTTATCTTTTCTTTGGCTTACATAGTAAATGCTTCATGAATTCATGAATTCTGTCCTTGTTTTAATTATGCTGTGTTCTGAATGTAGTTTTGTAAACCACAAAAATAAAGAGTGGTTCACCAAACACAGAATGTTTGTGCAGCTCTTAAGCTACAACTGTGGAGCCTCTCTCTTACTTACCAGCAATGCTGCTTGTTTTGTGTTGGCACTCAGTTCAGGGAAACTTTGGTTTGCTTTTAGCTTTTGCAGATACTACAAGCCATAATCCACCAAAAAAAAAAAAGAAAAGGGGGGGGGGGAGAAACTGTTGGCAGCAATATCTGGATTTTTAGTATGATTATTTGGTAACAGTTTGTAGTTACTACAGTAACAGCAATTAGATTAGTCTTTGTCATTCTCCCATCCTACAGGAGAACCAGCAACTTTAGTGGGAACAGAAGGCAACTGTGCTGCAAGGCAGAAACACAGCCTTTGTTTTAGAAATGAAGTTAGCTTGACAACATATCAGCAGTGCTTAATCACAGAATGGTTTGGGTTGGAAAGTACCTTATTTTTCCCAGAAAAGGTCCTTAACTTCTGTGCTGAACATCTATTCCTTTCCATATTTGAAGGATCAAAGATAGAAATACTCCAGAAAATTAAGGATAAGGTTACAATTTCACTCTCCTGTGACACAGTTCTGCCATTAATTTACTCTGAGCAACTCAAACCTGATTTTGAGTCCTCAAAAGATTTTCTGTGGTACAGCTTTAAGTACACATGTAAAAGATGCGCAGGCAATGTTGTTACATGGGAGACCTGTCCTCAAGCGTGTCAAAAGCTGGTGTGTGAGCTAGGATCCTGCAAACACTTGCACACATAGCAAACATACCCTACGGCTGAGTGCCCAGGATTTCTAGATTATTTCCCTTAGTGAGGTTCAGGATGTGATAGATGTAAGCTGAAGACCGGAGCAGAGATTCAGAACTAATAAGAAAGCGAGGCATTATTGACAGGAAAAAAAAACTTGATCTGAGAGAATGCTTCTAATATCTGAAATGTCAAAAAAAAGGCTTAGGTTACCTTGTCCTATTGCTTGTTACAAACATGTGCTTAGCTGAGCTTTCCCAAGGTAACTATTTGCTACCAGCAAATGTTTAACTCTGTCTTGTGGTTAAAGCTGCATCAGACTGCTATTCCATTAGTCTCACATTCTATTACTTTAACAGCACAAACTGTGACCTTTCACGCTCTGTAGTTTGCAATCATGGCAAAATAGAAACCGATGAATTCTGCTTTTAATTGTAAGAGTAACAATTCCTGTGAGTCACAGGAAAAGCTATTCTTTGTGTGTATTAGTCAAAAATATCTGCAAGAATTTACAATGTTGAAAAGCTTCAGTCTTGTAAGCTACAAACAGAAGCATCAGTATGCACTGAATAGATTATTCATTCTGAATTATGTGCCCTGTTCTGTTTATGTAGCAAATGACTTGATATGCTGCTAGGTTGAGACTACAAACTCTTTAAATGCGCATATATAGCTGTCTGAAATACCACCGATGGGTGCCACTTCTGGAGGGCAATAGTAAAAAATGCAACTGTTCAGTCTTACAAATGACTTCAGAAAAATATTAGAACTTCTGTAAGAAGTATGATCCTCAAACGTGAGGAAGCATAAGATAGAGGAGACAAGGTAGAATTGAAATTGAAGAGACTTTTGGGCACACCTTTCAACATCATCAGTGCAAGCAGTGAGCATCTTGTGAACTATGTTCAACACTATTCAAAGCATTACCAATCATGCAGCAGTCTTATTTGTAAGGCCAAACAAGGCCAACAAGTGCAGTTAGTATTAAAATGGCATTTTCAGACTGTGATGAAGGAGCCATGCAGCTAGTTTCTCCCTCCTGCTCCTGGCATTGGACTGTGTTTGAGCTAGATCACCAATTAGTGCTGCTGGCACCTCTCCAGCAGAGTTAACGCAAGTTATGACACTTATCCCCATCGGGGGGATGGAATTTTTCTATCGTTAATTACTTGAAAATTAATCCTAGAGTGTATTTGCCAATATCAAACTTTGCGGGAAGTACACAAACTAAACCCAGGTCTGTTTTCAGCTCCTTCGAGTAATGTGCTTTCACGCAAGTTAATTTCTTATATCACATTCTCATCCTGTAAAATCAATTCTAAGAGACCATGCTTCCTTAGTTATAAAAAGGATAAGAATGCCAAAATTGCTACTGCATAATATTCCTTACTGTTATGTAAGATATGCAACAAGCACCTATTGCTGAAGAGTGGCTATTTTAAGAATGGCACAAAACATACAATGGAATTACTGTAAAACTACCCAGTGTCAAACTAGAAGCTTCTAAACCACAAGAAACAATTTTATGCTCAGGTATCTTTGCTTTCACTCATAGTTGGCTGCTGTTCATCATCCTGGCAATTGAAGCGTGAATACAGCTATCCTGCCCAGACCTTTCAGAAAATTACAAGTGAATTTAAACTAGAGGTCAGATGCCAGCATTTAGTCATGAGGCAGACATCAGAACTATTCCCACTCCGCTTTAGGTTCCTCTCCCGTTCCTCTATTCAGCCACCCCACAACACTGATTCAGTCACACAGCATCACGGCATTACACTGTCCTGTGCTAGTAATATTCCTAAGAGGTTTCATTAAGAGTGAAATGGATATTCCTACTCAAGCACTTGCCTTCCCCTGTGGGACACTGTTTGATGTGCTCTGTAATCCAGCAGCCTCTTTCACTGTGGTGTGCCCGTCAGGAAAGTCTGAAGTCTGCCTTTCCTCCTGGGTATCAATTTGAGCTTTACTCCTTTCCTTTCCCTTCTCCAGCTTGAAGATCCTGTCAAAGAAGGTTACTTGTTTTGGCTTTGAGGCAGCTGCATCCTCTCCCTCAGGTGTCACCGATGCCACGAGACCGATGTCATGAAGGGACGGTGCCACCGGGGCCTGGGTCAGGTTTTTATGTGCTCCTTCCTCCCACCCAGCTGCCGGGGGAACCTCTGCGCTGTCACTTGGTGCTTTGTTCACTCCGGGCGCCTCCGAACTGACATCAAGTTTCCCTGCTCCAACTGATGAATCTGTAGCTGGATCTTCGGTACGCCCTGGTACAGACCATGCAAACGCGAAGACAGAGCGGGGTTTAGCAGATGGCAGAGCTCTGCTGGCAGCGCTCCCGAGGCTCTGCTCCATTGTCTTGGGGGAAGAAACGGCCACATTATCCTGTGCAACACTTGCCTTTGCATCCACTACAAACAGAAGCATAGAAATGTAATTATCCAGCACAGCAAAGGAGTTATATCAGTTGTACAATTAATTACGGCAACCTCGCTCTTTAATAAACTAATTGAGATGTGGAGCCTCTGGGAGGACTATACCGAGTGCAGCTTGTTCACAGACCCCGTTGTCTTCCTGTGCTAAATGCAAGCTGCCGCTCGCTGATCAGACCTGCCTGTCTGATTTTCTTCCCTGTCACTCCTCACTGAAGTCAGTGCAAGTTTTATGTTCTTCAGTCCCCTCTAAACTGCCAAAGTCAGATAATAGCCCAGGTGTTTGACTGCTAAGCCCAGTGGACATGCAAGGATATTTTACTTTCCAATGAAGATTAAAGAAGTGAGATGCAGGTAAAACTTGAGACAAAGTCATATATTAATATATTACACTTTCCTCTGTCAAAGCTGAATGGGAAAAAAGGGTGGAAACTGCAAGGACTGATCTTTTTTCCTGGGTTGCCAAACTCCTCACTGGGCTTTGCAGTCATAACTTATTTCATTCATTTTTCCAGTACTCTGCCTTTTTGCCTGCTCTCCATAGTACAATTTCTACTTGCACTTCTGTATTGTCTGTAGGTTAGCTTAAGCCTGATTTGAATACTTATAAATCACATCTGAGCCAAGCTTCTTATTCATGTGTTTCTGACTCTTCTTACCCACAAACTGCTCTTAATCACATTTCCCACCCCCAAAATTCTCAGACAATTTTTCCCTTGACAATCACACTTCAGATGTGAAAAAAATCTTTCGTCTTAAAAGTATGTGTTATGATTTTGCATTACAATGGCACTTTGGTAACAGAACTGAGGTGAAAGTCCCCAGCACTCCATATGCAGACAGGAGAAGGCTCCTGCTTTACTGAAGACAAAAGGAACAAGAGACAAGAAAATACAGCATTGTATTATGCTTTGTGGAGGGGAGACTGAATCACAGATGATGTGGTGTGAAACCCCAGTAAACAAGAGGAGGCTTGTCAAGAGGTAAGCCTTACAGCTTCTCCTCAGATGAGCTTCTCTTCCCTACTTTGACTAGAATATAGATCTGATTTCCCTGTCAATCATTGCCGCAGATTTCAAGGATGGATTTAGATCAGCTTCATTGTAAGTGAAAACCTGACAGTCTCAAACTGACTTGCTAAATGACAATTTTAAAACTGTCAGTTTTGGTGGAAAATTGAAATTATTTCCAATGATAATTGCAATAGTCTAGTCAATATTATGCCTTCACATGTTACTTCAATAGCAATAAAACCCCAGATGCCAACACATCCTGACTAAAACACCTGCCTTTCACAGCACAGACCTGCAGTGTTCAGTTTCCTTTTTAAGGTAAGGAAAGCAGAGTATCTGTAGATCGCAGCTTTTGATACTACCCCTTAGCTCTTCACAGCAAAATTATCCCAGTGTTCCACCCCCCTGAAGGATTCTGTATAACACCACACAAACATCAGCAGATGCTGTATAACACATCCCTGCCTCCCTTTGATACTGTCCCCCTGCAGCAGCATGCAGGGTCCCTGGTCATGTCCCTGGGAAATACAGAATAGAGATCCAGCATCCAGATGTGACATCCCCCTCCCTAGCATCCCTGCTAGACCCTTGCCTCACAGCTCAGGGCTGGTTCTGACTAGCAGGAGGTGGGAGCTTCCATAAACCATACAGGTGAGAAGTGCCAGCAGCAACCTCAAGTGACTTGACTGGAACACTGGGGGCACCACAGGCAGGACTCAATTGCAGACAGCATTTTACCATCTGCTGGGGATCCGGCACCTAACTTCTTCACTTCTAACCTTAACATGACATTTGCTTTCTTATTGTGTTTTGGTCATATTCAAAGCAGGCAAAAGAACCAGAGTGACTCAGTACAACCTGTTCTGTCCAGGTAAATAGATTTTGATTCCTTTGTGTGCACAATAGAGAAAATTTCTTCTCCTGGATTCTTTCTGTTGCTATTTATGTGAGAAAACAACTCACAGTGGCAAGACCCTTAGACAATAATATTCTGCAAAATTTCATGAGTACTTATTTCGGAGTACTGACATGCAAAGAAAAGGTACAAATAAATAGCTGCCCAATGACCTATTCAGCTCTTCAGCCAAGGCCACTAAGTATCAGTTATAGTTTCCTAAGTCTCCTGTAGTGCTACATGAAAAAAGTGAAGGACTAAGTTCTAATTATAGTTGGAAACTTGAGGAGGAAGCAAAAAGCAAACCCTTCCTCAGCTAAAGAAAGCAGAAACAATATCCATTGGAAAATACTTGTAACAGATGCTAAACTTCTGCTTCATGTAACACATAAAAAAAAAAGAAGCCCTGCCTTTAGTATAAAAATAGGAATAAGCTCATCATTAAGAAAACCAACCGAAAAAGCAGCTTATGAACCTATCAGGCTCCTTTTATCTCTAATTATCATGGAAGGAATGAAAGACCTGGAAAATATCACAAGCATGAGCTCTGCAGCATGTCTCTTGTGTCAAAACAGTTCAAACTGTTTCTGCTCAGACACCAGGCAATGCAGATTGCACCACCAGAAAGGAGATGCTGCTGTGGTGGGATGAACACAAGAACTTGACTCATGCTGTATTCCCTGCAAACCATGAAGGAGAAAGGCTTTGAAATGGCAGTACTTGGATGAAAAGTGCATGATATTCCTAGTTTTAGGGACACAGAAGTGCCATTGTTTCCAAAATTATTCCACAACCCAGAGGCAGTTAGGGATAGAAGCAAAACATCCTAAATTCTAGGCCAGGTCCGCAAGTAGATCAAAGCTGCTCACTTAATGAGATTAATAACTGCTCTGAAACTAAAATCAATATACAATTTACAGCACTGCTGCAAGATTGCATTTCATACTACTACTGCACAGGCATTTCCCTTTCAAGGCAGTCACAGAGCAGATTTGTCCTTCCTTTAGCTTCACTTTATCAGGATGTTGAAAGACAACGCTATGGCTGCACATAACCCCTCTTCTGTAAGAACATACTCAAAATTAGAATGTTTGTTCTGAAATTTGCTAGATTAGACCAATCTTTTCTTTAATAAAAACTGCACAGAAAAGAGTGGCGGTTAGTGCAGTATTATATCAATACCATTTCCCTGCTCAGAAGTAATTGCTGACAGACTTTCAACCCCTTCCTTTTGTATCCTTGACTTCAGCATTTTAAGCACTTCCATAGGCTGTGGATAAAGAGCAGCACTAAGTTTGCTGACACAGAATGGGACCAAGCCTGCAGAATTAGCACTGCGTTTTGAAAAGCAAGGGCTTAGGTTTTAATTAACAGAGCCAGCAGATGGAATTTTATAATGCACAAAGCCTTATGATGAGCACAGGCTTCAAGATGACCATGTGAGCGGCACTGACCATATAGGTATGGAATTATTTCTTTCTCTATGGGACCCAGGGTGCCCAGAGCCCATGGGCAAGCAGCAGAGCTCAAAGCATCAGTGGAGAGTACAGCAGGGGAGCAGCTATTTCACATGGCTTTGGGACTAAGATGCAGCACACAAACAGAGGGAATAGCAAATGGTGAAAGGAATACTGAGAATGTGACTGATATGAAAGGAAGTTCAGAGCCACCAGTCCTACATAAATAAAAAGGTTAATCAGGCTTTTTTCGGCCGATTTGCTTTTGTTAATCAATTAGAATATTAACCAGACTTCAGCCTGGTGCACAGAACAGATGGCACCCAAACTCCTTCAAGTGGGACCAAGATCATTCCTGTCCAGCACCTCCAGATCGCCTTGCCTACTTCTCCTGACTTTCTATGAACCTTAGTTTTCTCTTTTTACACCTGGCAACAGCTTAAGCCACATACCCAGTAGGTGTCTATTTTTCGTGGTCAATTTGCTCAAGTTAAATCCTTGCTTTCTTAAAACATGCTCCTTATCCTTTGCCTTCAATTGTTAGTCTGGTTTCAGCAGTTACATACGCCCTCATGTCTAATATTTACACATAGGAAACAGGTAAAATAAGGTCCTGTGATGTCTTATATTGGCAGGTTTTCACCTCCTGCCATTTATTCTGGCTCTTTCATAGTGCAAGTAATTTTTAGCTATTGAAAGAGGGACAACTTGAATTGGCAAGGTCTTCAGCACAGACATCTCCTCCTGTAGGCCACCAGCATGGGAACATGCCAGAAGAAAATGTTTTTACATTTGCAGTAGGAAAAAGAAACAGCTATAAATAAGGGTTTAGTAGCTTTGGCTATTTTGAACACAAGCCAGTTAGAAACAGGTATTTTGCTTAGTAATGTAATTATAGTGCCACAGCATTAGCTTGTTCCCTAGAGTTCAGATAATCATAGAGACAATAGACATAAATGGCCATGAAGGAACCATTAAGGGCTACAAGGCAACAGTTGGCACAAAGTCCATCAGTGTAAGACAGCACAATGAATTACAAAAGCCTTGAATGAATTACTGCAGCAAATACTAGCCTCAGAAATCTAAATAGCAACAGAGTGAATTTTTAAATTTCTGGTATTTTTTGTATGTATAGCATATCTTATTTTTTCCTTTCATTATTTAGAACTGAGTTGGTCTCATAATGCTATAATAGATGCAGAATTTTCAGATCTTCAAATATACCTCGTGCCTGCTGGGGAGACTCCCAAATACTTGTGAAAAGAGTGAATAACAGTTTTCAGAAGCATTAGAGAATTCAAAATAAGACATTTCCCCACTGTCTTAAAAAGGACAAGACATGCTAATATTCTTCCACAATGTTGCTTGACTACTTCAAGCAAATAAAGTTGATGGTACATTTATGCTCTCAGAAGAGCTGTTTCACTAAGTTAACTAGTATTGTTATTTACCCCACTCATTTAGCAAAATTAATGGAAATCAGAGAAGAAAAACAAACAGCAAGAATAGTAATAATCATTCTTTAAAATAACCCCCCCACAAGCCCAACAGACTACAGTGTATTGTGTTTCACACCTTACAGGCACATAGAGTTATTGCAATACACTGATTTCTGATCGATACTGGCTAGTAGCAGAATTTGCTGACTTCGATTCATCCTCTGGAACAAAGGAGTTGCATCTTAAACTGAGCTTCTCTTCCTTGCATAATCTTTCCTTTCTGTAAGCAGGTCATTGTTTTAATCTGCATGTAATTACCACCCAAATAACAAACAAAAATTGTCCCATTCTGTCCTCCTGATACATTTCTGCACTGCATAATGCAAATCTCAGAGGTATATGGCTTTTAGTTCTGGCCTTCTTTCCTTTACCTGATGTCCAACAAGTACTTATACTCAAGTTCAACAAAGGAAACACAAAACATTAAGAAAAGCCAGGATCAAGTTTGCTGTCCATTTGCTTGCAAAACAACACACCATGAAGTAGCAGTAAGGGCACCGCTACGCTTTAAATGGCATTACAAGAGGCGAAGGTGGATGTGGAATGTCTGCAACCTTGATAATCAATAGAAGCAGGAAAAGCAAGTCATGGAAAGAGTCCCCAAGTCCACACATCTGTCAGCCTTTTTGAGCAGAAGCAGCAAACACAGGGAACTAGTCACCAATCTGCTCTCCCAGATGTGAAGCAGATGGTGACGGGGCTCTTCCAAACAACATTACTTCCTCTGGTCAGATTAAGTTAACTCTCTGGATTCTTTTCATTATATTAGCAGATATAGATTTCATAGACTCATTTATCAACTATACCATTTAATGCACAGCACATGGTCAGATCACTGGCAAACACAGAAATGCAAACTAACCAGACAAAGACCACAAACATACATCTAACATTAGTAATAAAATCTTCTTGCTTCACTTGCTTTTTTGCAGCCCTTTTGGCTTCTCCAGAAGTGCTCACTTCATGACTTTTAAATAATAACAGTACTAGTTCTTGCACCATTTCATTTTAGAAAGGCTATCAACTACATATTCTATAGGAGTAACTTCCATCTCCAAACATCCCTTGTACTTTTATTGGAGCAGGACCTTGATTACATTACAGAAAACAGTGAGATTGCAGTGATATCTAAACAGTTACTGATTTTAACTGCTTTTTAAACATTAATAAAGTTAAAATAGAAGTAATATCAACACAGGACAGTCCAATTTTTCAACTTGCTACTTAAACTGATTTAGCAATTACATTAATTTAGTAATCCATTTAACTAAAACAATGCCATATGCTTCATTCTATGTAGTAAGAGTAAAATGTACATTTATTTTCTAGGTCTTCAGACAATGTAAATCATCTGGCTTTTATTTACTTCCCAGAGCATTGCTGGTTTACACTAGCTGAAACACAGCTACAAGCTTCTATTTTCTAGTAGGCAACTGTTTAAACTGAGTCATTATATCTAGATAGCGTTAGGAAATTAGCCATGGAACAGAGATTCTGAACTGTAATCAGTGCCATCTGCATATTGTCATACCAGTCTTTGATTATTTGTGCCTAAGCTTCTATTTTTCAACTGGATGTAGCGGGCTGAGAGGGTTCTCAAATAAAACAGTATTTTTTCTTTACAGAGATTGGACGGGATTGTTGTTTTTTATTGTATTCTGAAAATAGAAAGAAACCCAGCACAAGGCAAAGAGTGGCAAAATTAATGTGACTGAACCTGCAGAGATGCATTACTTCAGTTCACTGCTTCTAATGAATGCTGCCTGAATGCCACTCAAAAAGGCTCCAAAGCCAATAAGGTATGGAAGGTGAAATTAATGAGGTGCTGAAAGGTGAGGAGGCACACACATGGGAGCAATTGCCTATGAATATGTGGAGTTACCAGTTCAAAACTACTTTGAGACAAATTTTTAATGCTCAGGCCATGTAGTTCACACCAGATATTCAGGACATCAGCACTGGAGGTGAGGCTTAGCTGCTGACAGGCACTTTTCTGTGGGCACCCCAGGGTCCAGCCTGTCTGGGTGTGATCACTCAAAACCGCAGCTGCTGTCCTGCTCTGAACACCACCCAACTAGGTCTGAAATGGAATTCTCTTACTGAGTAATAATTTACACATACCAACACCAACTATTCAACTTCTGCACTAAGACCCACAGTTCATACTTAGCAGGACCATATCAATTTTATTTCATTAGCATACAAAGAAAGAGAAACAAGTCATCATCCCCCTGAAAGTCTCTTGTTGTCCTGGCAGTAGTTGAGGAATATCTAATATATCCTATAATAGCATCAGGAGAGAGGTGGTCAGGGTTACAACATTAGACTTCAGACCCAGTTTGAATAAATTCTGGTAAATAGGACTGACCATTTAGTAATAATGTTGTCAAGCCATGCTCGCATTGCCAGCTCTATATACCTAACTCTATAAATGTCTGTGCTCTACCCTAGCTTCTCTAGAGCTCAAGCACAGGCAGTCCCTGCAGTCATACTTTGTTTATGAAGATTTCCCTGCAGATTAGATACTCTCTACTCTCTTCAGAAATGCCTGCCACTTCTGAAATGATGGCAGTGTAGGTTTCTATATATGAAAGGTGCCATTAAGGACCAGCTCAGGATCAGAAGTAGCAAAGCCCTCAGGTCTAGAGGTTTAGAGCAGCATCCCTACAGGCATAATGCCTACCACCTCTTACAGTACTTTCCCCAGCCAATCACCTTTTCTATGTGATAAACAGGACAGAATATCATATCCCTATACGTATTTCATTCTTAACAAATAATTGTTTGGCATCTTTGAAATCAAAGCAATGCTCCAACTCAGGAACACAGGACTAGAAGTCAGAGAACAAGATGGAAACGTTTATATGAACAAAAAGATGCTCACATTCTACCATATCATCTGTTGAAATTGCTACTGAAAGGATCAGAACTGTGGTGTCACAACAGTAGTGCAGAGGTGGCTTTTAAGCCTGGGCAAACTTGGGGATGAGAACATGTAGCGAGGATCGGGGGTTTATTTTAAGTTTTATTTCAGTTTTTGTAACCAGATTGCAAAGAATTTTGAAAAATATCCTTTTATTAAACTGCTCAACCCACCCCCAGAAGGCTGAGGGCACACAGAACGTGTCAGAAGAATGTCTTTTGTTGCAGACACTGAAAAAGTCCCATTCCCCCCTCCAACAGCTTCCTACTCCTTTATTTCCTTTGTCATCTTAATACACTGTTACTCTGGGATTTCAATAATTTATACTATCACATTTCTTTTGGGCTGGCATGATTTCATCACCATTTGCTACACTCAATGTTGTAACAGCCTAGGTCAGCACCCCTCAGAATCATGGCAGGGCAGCAGTGTGAGCTCCTGTGCAGACTTCAGGCGTCCCTTGTATCACCTTCCTCAAGCTCCTTATGAAACTTGAACCAAGTGATTCTCATTGGTAAGCAGATCAGTGTTACCACAGCAAAATGACAGTAGTAATTTCCCTGGCCCATTACTATTTTACCTTCTCTATTCATACCAGCATACCCCATTTCTGCAAAGCTTTGTAGAAGCCTATCTTTAGGCATCAATAGGCAATTTGGGGATATACCCTTAAGTCCAGGGCACGTTGCTGATTCCTTTTGTAAACAGAATATTACAGTGGCTGTGCAAACAACAGTCTGGTCTCTGTATAGCCTCAGAGTTGTTCTCACTGCGCTTAGAGAAGGGTTTGGCAAAGCAAAGCAGCCTGACCAACAGTATTTACCCTCTAGTCACAGCAGTTGCTCCAGAGGACTTGGGAAAGGTTTTCCTGTTTTACCATTCATCATCTTTAAGCTTTCAAGCTTCCAAAAAGCCACACATACTGATCCACGACAAAGAGCTGTTACATGGGCTTATCTTAATTTGAGACCATGCACCAGTATTTACTATTATTATGCTCCAGCATAAACCTCTGTCTGCCTGTCTTGTGACAAAAGTACAAACATACCACCCAGTACATACCTTCACCATTCACTGCAGGACAATGAGCCTGAACAAATGCAATAGATCCATTTTTAATATTGTCAGGAGATTCAGATAGAGCCTGAAGCAGCAAAAAAGACAGTTCTTAGGACTGGATACACAATAGGATTGGAAAATTACAATATGCAATAACCAGGGATATTCCGAATGGGCAGCTCTTACTTACCTGATAGCTCTTTACTGTGCATGCATTGTCTTCTTCAGCTCTCTCTGAGACACTCATTGTATTCCCCATAGCTCTGTAGGATGAAGGGAAAGTAAAAAACCAAAAAACCTTCAATAAACCTTTTATTTCCCATACATATGAATTTCCTGCCTAACTCAAATTAAGAGCCACCCACTGGTGACAGACTACTTCAATTCCTAACAAACCCCTCTTGCTTACCCCAAGGCACCTGCCCTTATAGTCACAAGGCTGCACCAACCATCCTTACTCAACCCAATCATGCATACCGGCTCTCAGCTGCTCACCAAACCTGCTACAACCTAACACACTTTCTTCTTTGTTGAGGAAAATGGGGTGCAGTCACACCTGTATCATCCATTAGGACTGAGTACATAGTAACATGGAGTTAGTAGCAGAGTAAACTGAAAAAGACCAAAATAGATTAATAAATCACAGTGGCTTGGCCATGTTTTATATGTTTGGTTTCCATTAAAAAGAAGGAGAGAGAAAAGAGGCAGCATGTAAAATCATCATGTAAAACCGGGCCCTGCATGTCCTGCAGTTATGTATAACAAATTCTCTGAGGGAAATTCTGGCCTGGAGCTGTGGAAGTGTTTGTCGTGCTCTGGACGGCCTCCCTGATTGACTGCAGCTTGCACAAGTAACAGAGATACATTTCCTTGTCCAGTCTGAGTGCTGCCAAGACTGCAGCTGTAGCAAGTCAGAGACAAGTTGAACCAGGCACCATCATCCATGGTCCTGGATGTGTTTCTCAAGCATCTTCTGCTGCCACGGGTGCAGCACTACTGATACCCAAGCTAGCCAGTTTCAAATGGCTTGCTTATGTTCACACCTCTGGAGTCACAGCTCTGACTGCAGTCCAAGAATAACCTTATCTAGTTATTTACTATTAGTCCATTAGATTATTCAGCACTTAGTGAAACTGTTCTGATTGCTTTCAACTTGTTTTCAGGAGCAATGTGCTTTATTCAATTTTAGCCTCTTTCCTATGTACAAGCACACATAAACCTGTTGGTTTGTGGGATTTTATTTTCTTTTCCTTTTCCCGTTAATTAAAAATACATTTATATAACCTATATGTATATATTATGCTTTAGGACTGTGAATTTTTTGGGACCAAACACACTCCCTGCAACATGGTTGACAGGCAAACAAGGTTGAAGTCAAGAGGAAGGTTCCTATTGACTGTCTCAGTAGTATATATGTATCTATATAGGTAAAACTACACAAATAAACAAGAAGGACAAACTATTCTGAGCCACACCTTGAAAGAGGAAAGCTGGGGGGCAGGTCCAGCCTCAGCACTCATCCTGTTGGGTGTCCTGCATAGCCACTACACGTAGCAAGTGCCCTTCAGTTTTACTGTTGCTCTGGTTTATGCCTGTACAAATTCGTGAAGCTGCAGAGCTATGGATGAGAGCAACTTTTGGGGAGTTTTAATTAAAGGAAAGGAGTAATTTTGCTAAATCACATTCAACAGAATTTGAATGCAAGAAGGGGGGCAGCTCTCCTTTCAGCCTCAAGTGTCTGCTTCCAGTGACTGTTTACAGAGCTCAGGCTGGTTGTGGGTTTTTCCTAACCCCAATCTGCAAACTCCTGTTTTACAGGGATGGTCCAGATCTGGTTTCTATTTTATGCTGCATCCTAGCTGACATGAAATCCAAGCTGGGCCTCTCTCCAGAGATAGTTATTGTTCTCTGCTAAATGCCTAATGCTGTGCCGGACACTGAACGGCCCCCACTGATGCTGAAACATGAAATGCAGTCATGCACTGCTGAGAGTCACTGCATAAATAGTGGCTCTAGAGCTGAGCCTTGATTTCGGAGTGCAGTTATTTTACAGGGATTTTATCTTCTCAGCTGATATTTCCACTATAAATCAGAACTTCTGATTTACGGTGGAAAGTAGCCAACGTTTCCCCATGGATGTACAATGGCCTCTTGTCCTTGCTATGTAATTCTGTTTCCTAGCAACTTTAAGTATTATCCTATCGGAAGAGAAGACAACAAGATTCAAATCCTACTGCTTAGTCTTGATGGTAAATTTAGTGTCTGGTTGAATCTGGAGGATTTACTTTTGTTTTCCATTCACAAGGCTGCCTGGTTTACGCCAGGAGACAACTTAAAGAGAGGATGGAATATTTGCAGGTTACGTGCTTCCTTTTTCACATGTGCTGTAAGATCAGTGAGTATCTGAAGGGACCAGGAGGAGAAAATTCATTTTAAATTTCTTTATTTTGACAATGATGTGTAGCTTGATTCTCAGTTACCCCAGTTTCCTGTTGGTGCAGCTCTACTCACGTCAAGTAAGTTATCTTTAACTGATACAGAGCAGAGATCACAGGCGCTGATCTATGTCATATTTTGCTCTAGGAGAGATTACCCATTTTCGACCATCAAGTTTACAATTCTCACTGAAATAAAACACACATAGTGGTCATGTGGAATTTTTAAGGATTTTCACTCACCAGAACTCTCCCATAGAAAGCTGAATAAGACTATTTTTGCTAAAAATGGCACAAACTTGCTACATAGACCCCTTGGAACATGATCCCAAAACACCCAACACAGTTCTCCAACACTCATATATATAATATCTCTGTAGACTTTTCCTCTCCTTGCAACAGTAATTGATAATTGTTTTGCACTGAGGTTTGCATTCTATGCGTTACAACTTATAATGTATTGTATTGCATTGCAACTGCACATTTGCTGTGCTCTGGGGTAAGGTGGCTACTGAAGAAAGGTGACGAGTGTGTGGCCATTCCTCTGGGTGCAGAACTCAGTCAGCGGCACAACCTCAACAGTCCTGGCCCCGATCTTTGGTAAAGTTAGTAAGATAGATACGTATGTGCGCTTCTGCCCTATTTTAAAGAAAAAATGAAAGGTCACTGCCACCTATAGACAAAACTGAGTATCAGCAGAAAAGACAATGCACACATACAAAATGGTATCAAATTGGCAGAGTTTCAAGTTGCCAAGCAAGTAATGTCACAGCTCTTTGCTTCTGGATAGCATCTAGAAATTGCTGCTGCAAAGATTATTGCGTCTGTTGCACCCAAACGTGAGTCTGGAGTTGTATAAATGAGCAACTCCATGTCGTTAACATGAAACTTGTTACTTTCTTCCCAAAGTGCTCAGGCCTCCAGTATGAACGAATCAATTTCTCTCTCATTTGAGACACCTCCTCTCAATGCTAAAATTACTCAATGTGCAGACAAAGAGGGGCCCCCACATGGCTCTCATTTGGTGTCTTTCTTCACCAAAGACCACCATTTTGAACATGACCTGCCAAAAGCTAAGCACCAAGCCCCATTTTGGCACCCAGCTAAAATCGTCACATGGGCAAATGGGTTTGCAGAAGAAGCTGAGGATTCCCAGTGTGCAGGGACTTGCCCAGGAACCAGGAGTCTTCAGGAGCTCTTGGAATCTGGCCATGTGCTTGTTCCCTGTGGGCAGAATCAGACATTGCCAACCACTGAGGACCTCTGTCCAGCTGTGAACCCTATGCTGTCTCTTGTGACGCTGCCTTGATGTCTCCATTGGGTGTTTTCACTGTCTGGGCTATTCTTTATGGTTATTAGTTCTTGGTACAACCACCAGGTATGGCTGGTTTGTACTCTGTCCTCCATCTGAAAAGCATCAAGCTGGTCTCTGTAGAAGCTGTGAGTATGAAGCAAACCTCCACCAGACCTGGGAGATGTTGCTGGCCAGACATCTATTTTATGGGGGGTTTTGAGGTTATTTTGGGGGACTGAGAGGGGAAAAGAGACAATGCTGCTGCATTTTTGGTTTACTCAAAATGAGAAGAAAGCCCTTCGAAGCTGAGAGGAGCAGGAGTCAGCTCATTCTCATCCTTAAGCTTCCTTTCTAGAAACAGATTGTTTGATTAAGTTTCAAGGATATTATCCTGGTGGGGGGCTCATTCAGACCAGCTGGAATGCAGCCTGACTGGTTTAGAAAGGAACATGAACTACCAGCCTCAGGATCAGACACAGCTTTCTCAGTTCCTTTCCTGAATTATGCTTCACTGCTTCTATTTTAATGCAGAAAATAATCCAAATAGGAAAATGTGATTTTTAGATATATGTATTTTTTTTTGCATTAGATTATCTGTAGCATCCCCCCAGCATGAGCTCAAGGCTTGGCAAAATTCTCCTTTTTCTCTTGCTCTCAAAAATCATTGTTTCAGTGAAAGCTTTAAAAACTGTGAGAGAAAATTACAACAAACCCATGATCTTATGTGTACTCTGGCTAAAGCCAACCTGACCTTTCTAATGTATTGACCTACCTGGAATAATACAATCACCTGTGTCACAGTGTCTATTAATACACAGTTAAAAGTACACAGTTAATTCCTCACTAAAACTTGCCAGAAAATAATCAATTTGATTTAGTTCTCCTTGTGTCTAATTTTGTTGCAGTTATGTCGACTCTGTGGGTGTTGGGGAAAGACTTAATTAAAGTCAGTTATATTCCAGAGGCAGTTACTAACACTTATTAATTTCTGCAATAAGCAGCCTGCCTTGTGGCTGGATCTTTAGCTCTTTAGTCAATCCCTACCCTTTATCCAGCCTCCTGGAAAACAGGTGAATGTGGGGACATGTCAACGTCCAGCTGAAAAGGCAGAAGCTCCTGCTCTGTTTCACGTGGAGTCAAGGAAGGACCAATGCTAGGACAGAGTTTTGGAAAGTGTCCTTACCTTCTTTAAGTGCAGCTCTCAATTGCTCTCCTGCAGATAGAGGTAACTCAGACACGTGTTGGGTATGATGAAACCAGGGGACAAGTGCGTCTGAGCATTGTCTGTGGCTATGGAGGAGAAATGGAAACACAATAGACCATAGTGAAGGGACAGGAGAAGGAAGGCTTGAGATGACTCACCTAGAGCAAACAAGAAACACCCAAGAACAATTTGAATAGCAACCTAGCAGCTGGCCGTACATCCAGGACATGCAGAATTACAGCCCTGAATGCTCCAGGGGCAGTTTTTAATACAATTCTTTCAGCTACTCTGCATTGAAGCCAAATGGGAAAAGCAGAATAGTTCAAACATTCACACCCTGGCTTTCTGGGAGGGAACAGTTCAACAATGCCACAAAGGTGAACAATCGAACCTGCTGGTAGAAACTCTCTAAGTTATCTTTCTATTCTTCTGTCCTTCTGCAGAAAAAGCCAGTGCACCAAAAGGGAAAATCTGTACCAGGTGCTTTAAAGCCCAAACAAAATAAACCAAGCACATGCAGGAGCTCCCAAGATCATTTAGCACCAGAGCACATACAGGGCTCTATTCCAGCATGGGGCAGAAGTGACAGCAGAGGAAGAGCAGAAGCAAAAGCCAAGAGAAGCCAAACCAACAGCAGCAGCAGCACAAGTTACCTGGGCAGGGTGGGAGCCGGAGCTGGTCCTGGTGAGATACCGCTCGCTCAGCCCCGTGGCTCTGCCCAGGGAGTGCTCACGGACGCTGGGTGCAAACATGCAGGGGTGGAGTAGTCCACCCTGCCAGCCCTGCTTGGAATACTTTCTCTTCTTGAGTGTTTCGGCCACCCAAACCTGTTCAAATGCATACTTGACTTTATGGGTTTGGAGTGGCCCAGCACGTACACTGTTGCAGGAAACTGTTTTGCTGAGCACCTGAAAACCTCTCGCGGATTTTTCCCTGAATGGCCAAAAATATGTCAGTCTATTTAATTGACAGGACTGTTTGCTGAAGTCAAAGCAGATCTTAATATCTTTCCATAATGTGCAAACTGACTTAGTGTTTTTATTTCAATCCTTTTGTCACAATTTGCTGCTCCCTTATGTGAGTCACTGAAGCTGATGCTCAGACTGGGGGTGTCTGGAGTGGGGAAAGGCTTTTTGTTCACACCACCTCAGCCAATAAAACTTGGTTTCAGAGCTGGGGTTCCCAGAGCTGGGGTTCCCACAGACTGTTGCAATACCAACAAAAAATGCCTTATTTTATAGTTTGAGAACGCAATGGCAAAGAGTTGTGAAAGGCTGACACAAGGCAGCACCTTGAACCAGTGTGGGCACTGGCTGAAGCTCCTGTTGCAAGGCTCCGAGAGAGATCAGGCTGCTCCCCAGCACAGCGGGTGACAGCAGCAATGCTGTTAATGCTGCTGTGATGTGAAGATGCTAAAAGCAGTGTCAACTTCTCCTTAACTATTAATGAAATATCCCCAGGCCAGGGGTTCCCATAAGTCCTCTTTAGGCTTCCCTTCATCCAGGTCTGGTGTGCACAGATTACTTGACTGTCAGCTCTAAGTGTTCCAATATATTAATCAGGTTGTTTCAAGTACTGTGTTGTCTGTACACTATGTCTTACGATTCAAGTAAACTGGAATACCATACTTAGGATCCTTTTCCCTATTGACTTGCTTATATCATCTGGGTGGCACTTTTATTTGTGTTGCTTTATGGTTCTGAATATAACTCTGTTATTAACCATGATATAGAAACAGAAACAGATCTGTAACAAGGGTAATGTGCTGCCTGTGAATGGTGTCAGGTGCTTCAGAGGATGATGAAGAAACTGTAAACGTGAAAACAGAGCTCCTGATTACATCCACCACCTCAGCTGTGCATGAGAGAAACAGCAAATAATCCAGTTCCCCAGGACTTAAAGGTCATCTTTACCATTTCCTCCAATTTTATCAGATATTGCAAATCCTCACCTACTACAAGCTCAGATGGTACCCCACAAGTTCAGTTTTATAATCCAGTCCAGAGAAAGAATATGATTTTGGAAATGGTCTCTGGATTCACTTTTTTTTAAACTTCATTTTTTGGTTTTTCTCCTGGGGTTTAAATATCATTATGAAGTGATTCTGAAATGCAAGATGTAAATATTTAATTGCAAGAATAATTCATTCCTTGAAGAAAATGACGCTGAGATTCAGTACATGCTTGCACCTCGTTTTGCTTTCCATGGATCCATTTGCACCTAAAATATCATCGAATTCAGCTTTAAAAACTTAGTGTGCATCATGAAGGAAAATGATTTGGATTATCATATACTTCACCTTATGTGCTGTGAATATAAGAATAAAATACACATTTCCTTAAAAAAGGCTATTCTTAGAATTGAGCCCAAACAGATGGTAGTTAGCTGAAGGATGCTTGTACACTTTATTTCTCACAGAGTTGTGTTTGCCATTATTCATCCAGGCATTTTTTTGCCTTCATGACTGGAATTGTGCAGGAATAATTTAGATACTTTTGAAAGAAAAGGTCACTGCCCAGCTTTGGGCAACTAACACAAGTGCTTCAGTCAGGGGACGGATCTCCATTGGGTGCTCCATAGGCTGTGCTAGACAAATCAGGAGGTGGCTGTGACCCGCTCCTCAAGTGCATTTCTCTCTCAAATCTGATCCCAGAATTTTGGCAGCTGGGTAGGATGCTTGCAACCAGGCCATGTGAATCCTCTCAGTGTCCCCATGTGTCTTTCCCCAGTATCAAGGCTATCTGTGTTGAGATCAAAGCCATTTCTCCTCTCCTCCTCCTAGCTCATCCTTCTCTGACCTGGTTTGGCAGCACTTAAAACAAGAGAAATAACTACTGCAAATATCAGAGGAAATGTCTTTCTGCTGTGATTCCTCCAGCATCAGTGCAATTACACTGAGAGCTAATCTGATGTGCAGTCACTGAGATGCTCTTCTTGATTACACTGGTGTAACATTATTAAATTAGAGAGATCAGAGTGAGGTTTATACCAATTTAATTTTTCCCAGTTATGTGATCTTAATGGACAATTAACTATTCATTCTTTGAGATGTATTTCAGCTCTGGTTCTGTTATTCTTTCCTAGCCATTTCAAAGACATCCCATGTATTCATTGAGGACAGACCAGAGGGGGACATGATGAGTTTTGTTTTGCCTTGTGTTTGGGAGCAGGGTGACAGAGGTGGGGAGGATGAAGGCCACAGCCGAGAATCCTCTTTAAAGCAAACTCTGTGCTGCTTTCATGATTTTTCAGTCATCAAAATGCTATTTTTTTATAGCTAAATTCTATAATGAAACTGTCACCAAATAAATCTTTCTTCCCAGCAGGAAATGATCAGCTTGTGCATCTGACAGCTGCATCAAACTTCCTGTTAATTAATGGCAAAGAGCTCCCAACAATTATATATGATTAGCCAGATTCTCTTATTACTGTCCAGAATGAAAGCCAACACCATTCAAATATTGACAATTGAAGAGCAGATTAATATTGGTCCGTATTTGCATCTGCTTTTGCTATATGTAGTCGTGAAAGGGGCTGATGTGTTCATTTAAAGCGAGGACTTCCATCTGGCTGTTATGGTCAAGGTTTATTTAGCAGAGCCGGGGGGGTGAGCAGCAATACACCCTTAGCAGCACTAGGGAGAGCTGAGAGAAGGAACCTGCAGCAAGACAGCCGAGTTAAAAAAGCAATTAGGCATAACTCCAGTCAAACAAAACCCAAATGAAGCTTTGACTCAGCCTTTCCCATTTCAGTCCAAAGGGGATGGATGAAGTGAGTCATGGACTTCCTTCTTCTTTCAGATGAGAGAGGACCAGCCCAGCATTTATGTTGCTTAATTTACCCTGGATCCCAGGCAGGGAGAGTTGTGTGAGCCACCCGGCTCCCAAAACCAGGCAGCCCCTGGCAGGATCTCTGCACCCGGGCAGGTTTGGACCGCCCGCCTGAGGGGTGACACACGGGGCTGCAGTCTGCACTGATGGCTGGAGAACAGCTGTAAACAGGGACGAGTTGTGAAATGGAAGTGCTTTGTTTAAAGTGGAAAATTCCAAGTGCATCGAGTTCAGTTGAATTCCTGTCCAAGCAGGCTGGGGAAAGGGCACATTGGGTACGTTTCTGCCTTCTTTGAACAGAGAAACAGGATGAGGTATGAGGCATCCAGCAGGGCTGCAAGTCTAAGGAAGGGGATTTTGCTCCAGTCAATGCTGGAAGGGAGCAGGCACCAAAGTAAATGGAGTTTGTGGCATGGAATCATTTCTCATGGAAACTCAATAAATCCATCAGGAGCTACATAGCTGTCATTTATATAGATATCATACCTTTACACCATTCTGTGGTTTCAGCTGAATCTGAACATCCAAACCACATTTCATATCATCTGAATGCCTCAGTGGGATTTTTTTCCCAATGAAAATGTTGGCCACTGTGTCATTTATCACCATGTCTCAGAGGCGGTTGTCCTGGCAGTGAGGGCTTTTGCACACTGGCACAGGCATTTCAGAAGAAAGGGAGACTGTCGCATTCAATGCTTCAGTGTAGACAGCAAACCACGCAGCAGCTCTTGGTCTTCAGATGTAACCTTTCATTACTTTGAGTGAGACTTCTGAGGTTTCTGTTTGTCAAATCAATGCGAGTTTCTCCAGTAACCCACCGCAGAGTAAGAGTCCAGAAACTCAGATGCAGTGCAGTGACCAATGTTGTTACAGAGCAAGGGCTTCAACAGCTGACAATTGATGCTGGCATTCCTAAGCACCTGATGCCTGGCATGAAATCCATAACCCTTAGGACAGACATGAGCTCCAAAGACGGTGCAGAGGTAGAGGCAGACATCACACCAGCAATGCAAACATCCCCTTCTTTCAGATAGCAGGTGCTGTTTTGAATTAGACAAAGAAAAGCACATCTGAACTCATTTGTCTTCAAAACTGAAGTGCCTGACTCAGAGTTACAGCAAAAACTGTTTCTGCTTAAGCTCTGCTTAAGTTTTAAGCTTTATTGGTTCTGGCTTCTTTATAGTTAGCGATTCCTAGTGATTACTGAAGAATTATGCTTTCAGCAAGTAGCTTTTCCCCACTGTCTCTTATGGAGTCCATATTAATTGTTGAATCTGTCTTGTATTTAGCCAATGTGGTCTGAATGGGTAATGAAAAGGAGAGAATAATTGGTTCAGTGCGGGGAGCTGCAGGGAAGCAGCATCATCAGTAATCATTACCATGCTCCCTGTACCTCTCAGCAGGGACTGTGAGCGAGGCTGCAGCCATCGCTGCTGTGATTGCACTCTGAAATAACTCCACCAAACCCAGTGGAATCCCCTAATGTGAAAGTAGAATTTGTCTCATGTGTTTCAGCTGGATGAGAAGCACTCATGCTGCTTAACCCAAAGAGCCTCAACATCATTTTCCAAGCCATGTTTTGCAACCTCTAGTTTCTCCAGATGCTGGCAGTGGTTCACAGTGTCGATGTAGGAAGGGAACTGGTAATCTGCTATTGTGTCTCCTTCCCCTATCACAAAGGACAGGTTTGTGCTGTCACTGTATTTTTAAAGAGACAGAATTACAAAATATATACCAGCTATTTCTCCATGTGGGAGCTTCTAGAACAGATAAAAGGATTCTGTGTCAGGATTGAAACAGAGAGTTATTGTACACACTGTGCTTCAGTGGGTGGGACAGGCATTTGAACCACAATTATTCTCTTGCATGAGCATTTTATGTTTCCATCAAATATGCATTGATAATAGCAATACTATGTTAAATATTTCACTTCATTATTACAGCTTCTGCAAAGGCTGGGTCATGACTTTTGCCAGCTGTCACAGCTCTGAAGTACGCTGTCTGCTTCCCTTCCCTTCTTTCCCTTTCCCCTCCCTTCCCATTAAGGCTCCTCTTCACTGCAGGAGAGGAGCTGTCAGTCTCTGCAGGATTAGGACAGCTGGAGACAATTTTTCCTCCTGGAAAAACATGATTTACTCAAGTTCTGTCAAGTGAAAACTGAAGTATGGGTAGCTATAACTTTAGAATGCTGAAGGGATAAAAGCTTTAAACGATGCAAGAAAACATTAATGTCAGTGGATGGCTGTGAAGTATAATATTATGTGATGTCATTGCTACCACTGGAAATGAGCTTCCACTGCAATATCAGGTATGACCTCTGCCAGCTCCTGAACTCCCCCTTTCCTTTCAGAAGCCATCATCTCAGCACTGCAGTTGAACTCCGTGACCCCGCTGAATTACTCAGCAAGTTTTATGAGCTAAAGCTTTATTTCAGGATAACTCCCATCTCATCCTTCAGCACAGCTCCATGGTAGTCAGCGACATTACACCAGCATTAGCTCAGCACAAAAGGAATGTGACACAAGTCAGCTGGGAGAAACAAAGCAGGAATTTCAGGCAGCACGGGACAACTTCCTTTAAAACCTCCTGGTTCATGAAAACAGTTGTTTCATGTGCAAAACCAAATATGACACACATGATGGAATTTCACTGTTTCACTGGTTCAAAGGTGCTTGTGTTTGAATGCATTTAGAAATACGTCGATAGGTTTGGGGTTTTTTAGTTATTTATGAATGCAAAAAAGTAGCTGGTACTTAAAAAAGAGTCAAAGAGGAGTTATCAAATACTCATAATTCATACTGCAGTTCAAGAGATCTACACTCTAAATGTAACTCATTATCAGTAACATCAGCAATACTCGGATCCACAAATACACATTTTCAAGGGGATATTATTACCGTATAGGGACTTCATTACTAAATTTACTATTTAAAACTGTAAATTCTCACAGGCAAAAGAAAGAGATGTGCATAAGAAAGCCAGCAGCTAAACCAACTTCTCCCATCCATAGTTCTGATATCGCAGTTCAGCTCTAACCTCCCAGTGTGATTCCTCTCACAAGTGATCTGCGCTGCATGAAAGGTCTCTACATTGATTTTGGAGTGAGGAGCAATATGTCTGGGTCAGGAATGAAACTGAATTGATTTTGATTTGTCACATCCGAATTCAAAATTAGTAAAAAAAAAGAGAATATTTCTAGTCTCAGTGAGCTTGGAAAAATTTCTTCTGGATTCAAAATCATGTATCAGTTCTTGAGCTTTAAATGAGAAAGATTTTCATAATTAAAGTGGAGTGACAGGTTACTACTAATGACACAGTGTGCCATTCAATGATAAGGGCACCGCCTTACCTGTCCTCTATGGCCAAAGCTTGCAATTTGGACTTTCCATGTAACCTTCAACTTTGTCTTTCATTTTGCCCACTTGTAAAATGGAATGACAACTTTACCTTCAGCCACATCAGCATCAGTTTGCAGAAGCACAAAGGTATTACTGCAAAGAGATCCTCAAGTGGCAAAGAGAAGCCAACTCTCAAGTGATCAGAGGATTTGTATGACTTTAGATGATGTGTTAATTTGGTAGCATATTCCAGAGTATATTAGCAACTGCAGTGGAGGTGCTGATATCACTGTGGCAGAGGCTTTTCTAATGCAGAACAGGTGACTGTGTGGTATTTAGAAAATGGGCCTTTTGTAGTTGGGCTCTTTAGAACTAGTTCATTATACAGATGAACTACCAAAATAACGTTCCCTTGATTTAATGAGCTTGTAAAGTCACAAACTTGTAAAGTCACAAACTTTAAGATTCTCTCCCATTATACATATCTAGCCAATAATGTCCAGATTCTTAATGCTTTGGTATAGTATCCCAAAGTCTTCCATTTCCCTGCATAAGGGAAATGCAATAAGGAAACGTTAAGGAAACACAATATTAAGGAAATACTATAAAACAATCCAGGTGATAGCTGAATGAGTAATGCTCATGAATGTGAGCAAATTAGATCTGATAAACTGAGCCTAGAAGCAAATGTGGGTTGGGTGAAAGCACCTATCAGTCTTGTTAATACAGAAGGATTGCACTTTGCCTTTAGGCATGCTGCCAAGGGGAATGCCTTCTGGGTGGAAAAGCATGTCTCCTGGCTAGCTTTAGTACTGCCTTGGGTTGAGATTATGCAGTGAGTTTCTCCACTTTTAATCCTCCGGTGGGGAGGTGAAATGTCAGCAGCACAGCTCTAGGCAGAATTGACTGTAAGAAACGTGTGTTAGCCCTCCCCTGGCAATAAACACAACTGATACCTGGAGTGCTTTGGTAAGCATCCCCATGTGCAAGGAATCTGTCCATCTGAGTGCAGGTGCACTGGTTTTGGCTGGGATAGGGTTAATTTTCTTCATAGTAAGCTCGCATGGGACTGTGTTTTTGATTTGTGCTGCAAACAGCGTAGAGAACACAGGGATGTTTTCATTATTGCTGAGCAGTGCTCACACAGAGCCAAGGCCTTTTCTGCTCATTCAGTGGGAAGGCTGGGGGGCACAAGGGGTTTGGGGACACACACACCTGGACAGCTGACCCCAGCTGACCAGAGAGATACCCCTTAGCATCATGCTCAGCAATGAAAAGCTAGGGGAAGGAGAAGGAAAGGGGTGATGTTCGGAGTGAGAGCGTTTGCCTTTCCAAGTGATTGCTATGTGCCCTGCTTTCCTGGGGGCGGCTGATCACCTGTCTGCTCATGGGAAGCAGGGAATGAATTCCTTGGTTTGCTTTGCTTGTACGTGAGGCTTTTGGTTTACCTATTAAGCTGTCTTTATCTCAACACACGAGTTGTCCCACTTTTACTCTTCAGTTCTCTCCTGCATCCCACCAGGGGA
Source organism: Psilopsiagon aymara (assembly GCA_024733675.1). NCBI lineage: Eukaryota > Metazoa > Chordata > Aves > Psittaciformes > Psittacidae > Psilopsiagon > Psilopsiagon aymara. The sequence continues at coordinate 23,404 of JANRGW010008472.1, read as the reverse complement.
CACTGAATGAATATGGGACCAAGTTGCCAGGTTGGGTTAAACCACAACAGCATGAGAGGACATACTCCCACCTTCCCATGAACCACAATGTGCTGCACCTCAGCACTCACCTTGATAATCAGGGCTAAGTAAAGACACAGAATCAGAATCATAGAATCATAGAATAGATTGGGTTGGAAAGGACCTTAAGATAATCTAATTCCAGTCCCCTGCCAGGGGCAGGGACACCTCGCACCAAACCGTGTCACCCAAGTTGCAAGGAAGCAACTACACTTAAAACACACACAACAACATAGGGTAGGTTGTTAGGGAATTTCAGCACAATAAGAACTATGCAAAGGTGCATTTACTGAGGCTGCTCCCACCGGGGGCTGTTTGCAGAGCGGGGAGTTGGTGTGCACCAGCGTCCAGCCCTGCCTCTGACTGGACTGGGTGGCACTGTGCCATTTCCCTGCTCAGAGCACTGGTCCTTTGCAGCTCCTGGGTAGCCTCAGTACGTGTGTTTGTTTCACACGCAAGGGACAGGCAGCCTGTGTCTGGATGTGGTACTGGGAGCTGTTGTGCACAAAGTGCTCTTGCAGGAAACAGAGTGCAACAGAGTGCAAATATTTCACTCATTTACCAACCTTTTTTGTCCCAATCCACCCTTTGTAGGAGTAGCTTAAGGGCAAGAGCAGTGTAAGAGATTGTTTTGTTGACACCTTTGCCTTCTAATAAAGACTCAAGAATATGTCTTCTCACTTCATGATTTATTTCAATTTAATCTTCTGATAACCACGAACCACCCAACCTTTCCTTTGATACTTAAACATGAGGAGTTCTTTTTAATATTTCTTTTTCTGCCAAGCTCCTGTTCAGTTCCAGTGCTATTCTTGGGTCTTTTCCTAATTCACCAATTTGGAAATGATACACATGGACTAAATGGATAAATGTCACCTTAATTCTGAAGGAAAGTAGAAGAAAGCTAACTTGGTTTTGTGAATGCAGCTTGATGCATATTTTAAAGCCGTTTATGTACTTACACTATATGCCAAATGGTGAATTTGTTCTTTTTTGTACTTGTGCCTTTTCATACTGATTGTAACCTGCTTTTCTTCTTCCCCATAGGTCTCTATTTTGGAGCATGGCTTTTGGTCATAGTTCTGCCTGTTCTGTTTTGTTTCTAGTGTGAACTATATCCTATAAACTACTATTTTTTCCCCTGCTACTTCAACAAAATTAAGGGATGCCTTGGACAAGGTGAGCCATGTCAGGTTAGTCAGGGTTAGTGAGAAATCACATGAATTGAGCACAAGTAACACTAAAGACAGGCTTTCTGTAGCCCTGTCGTGACAAATAGAACTGTTCAATTCTTCTATTGCCTTTAGTCCCACATTAAGATTGAAAGGGGGAAGAAGCAATGTGGGCTGATGTTTACATGGCACAAAGTGCAGGGGAATGCAAGTCCAGAACTGCAGAGTCCAGAACTGCAGTTTGAAGATCCTACTACACTACCATCAAATGATTGTGACTGTTAGTGGTATGATGGTTGGGGGTTTTAATTATGAATGAGGGAGATGATGACAACGTTAATGTGTGAGACTAGGTAAAAAATTATAACCGAAGATCTCTAAAAACAATCATCTTATTTCCCCCTTTAACACCCCCCCACCCCCCCCCAAATTTCATACTGCAGCAACTCTGAAACGTAGAAAAGGTCATGAATGCTCCAGCAGATCAGGGATGCTGCTGCCTCTCCGGGCTGTCTGACGGCAGATGGCAGCCTTAAATCGTCTTCAAGGCAGAGTCCGCGCAGAGCTCTGTATTTATAGACCAAAAGAGGCAGCAGTGAAACATTCCCTGGGATCTGAAAGGCATCATCCACTTGAGAGGTTTTAGAGTCTAAAATCTGCTTTGGAGCTAAACCTCACTGCTGTCTCAACGCCCTAACCTTCCTAAGTAGTTAAACCCACTCCTGGGTGCTGATGCTTTGGGTGGCATCTGAGTAGTTCAACCTACTCAGCACTAGTATGAATGATCAGTGAGGTTCCCAGTTAGAAAAAATACCTTCAGACAGCAGAGTTTCCCATTTGAGGTATTAGACTAAAAGATGGAAGCCCCTTTTTAATTTTCTGCATAGTTCTGTCTTGCATTCATAGGTGACCCAGAAACATCTCTTAACGACGAGCATTGCAATTACTCAGGGTTGACTCAAAACGAAAACATTTCTCAAAAGTGACAAATAAAAGCTCAGATGAGCAAGGTCATCTGGAAGGTTTCATCTGATCAGGAACTGCATTGCATAACCCACTTGAACTCATTAAACCCCCAGATGTTAAGAACTGATGAAACGAAACCAAAACTTCTGAATTTATTGGAATACTTCCCCTACCTTTTACTTGGGTTTTTTCCCCACCAAAATTTTTCAGAGGATTTAAGTAGTTTCATCCACATCTAAGAACAATTTCCCTCCTGCTTTATTTGCCAGCATAAAATTTGCCTGCTGAAAATAATCCGTTTTAAACATGGAATGAAAAATCATTCCAAAAGGCTGGACAGTCATACTCCATACATTTCTGCATGTGTAACCTTACCCCAATTGTATTCATGTATTTACAAATTGGCTGGGCCCACACGTTGCAGTGCAAGACCTCAACATTTGGGCCCGGCAAAAGGTCATTCTCTATCACCACTGCTGCGATGACAGATGTGGAACTCTTACACTTGTTTGTACTTACAGAAAGAATGCCCTGAGTCAATGGGTTCCTGTTGTCAGGCAATGCTGGAATTAAGTGCCACTGCTGCAAACTCTGCAGATGGATTTGGGAAAACATGTGCCTCTGCTAGTTATAAGTGAATGACGTAGGCAGCTGAATTGCAAGTGAGGATTCTTGGAGGCCAAACTCTCACTTCAGGCTCCTGCTGCCATTTCAAAGTGTCGTGGTTTAAGCCCAGCCAGTAACTCAGAACCGCTCACTCCCTCCCTTCTTCTTCCCCCTGCTCCCGGAGGGGTGGGGAGGAGAATCGAAAGAATATAAAACCCATGGGTTGAAATAAGAACACTCCAGTAACTAAGGTATGACACAAACCACTGCTGCTAAAGCCAGTGATAATAATGATAAGGCAAAAAAGGGGAGAGAATACACTTGTTCTCCACCTGCTGACCAACACCCAGCCTGACCTGAGCAGTGATCTGGGCCTGACTCCCCCCAGTTTCTATGCTGGGCATGATGTGCTGTGGCATGGACTATACCTTTGGCTGGTTTGGGTCAGGTGTCCTGTCTCTTCTTCCTCCTGGCTTCTTGTGCCCCCCCTCACTGGCAGAGCATGAGACTGAAAAGTCCTTGATTGGAGTAAGCATTACTTAGCAACAACTGAAAAACATTGGTGTGTTATCGGCGTTGTTCTCAGACTAAAGTCAAGAACACAGCATTGCACCAGCTACTAAGCAGGAGAGAAATGACTGCTACAGCTGAACCCAGGACGCTCGGTTACACCATAACCTGGTGAGAGCTGTAGGCAGATGACTGACAGGAAGGAGCTGTTCAGTGGAGTATGTGCATCATAAGAAAGATTTGTGAAGGACAATGTTAAGGAAGCAGTGTCTGGGGAAAGAATGGAAAATTGGCAGTCAGCATTTCTCATTGATGTTGTCTGCTGCAACAGTGACTCACTGGGGAGTGCCTGGAACACTGTGTCTCGTTTGCATTTCACTTTCCCCATCCATTAGATTATTAAGGTCAGCTACACATTTCATGGGGTGACCCATCACAACTAGCATTTCTCATGGACTTGGGTTTTTTGATTTAATCATTAGAGTGCTATTTCAGATATACATATCTGAGTCATTGTTTGGCTCCTTTATATCCCCTATAAGCTGTAGAGCTTATCATAGAATTATAGAATAGTTATGGTTGGAAAGGACCTTAAGATCATCCAGTTCCAATCCTTTGTAATGGGCAGGGATGCCTCGCACTAGACCATGTCACCCAAGGTTCTGTCCAATCTGGCCTAGAACACCACCAGGGCTGGAGCATTCACCGCTTCTTTGGGAAAAGTGTGCCAACACCTCAGCACTCTCACAGTAAAGAACTTCTCTACATCTAACCTGAGCTTCTCCTGTTTTAGTTTAAAACCATCACCCCTTGCCTTATCACTACAGTCCCTAATGAAGAGTCCCTCTCCAGCATCCTTGTAGGACCCCTTCAGATACGGGAAGTTGCCATCAGGTCTCCATGCAGCTCCTCCAGTCTGAACAATCCTAACTTTCTCAGCCTGTCTTCACAGGAGGTGCTCCAGCCCCTGATCATCCTCATGGCCTCCTCTGGGCTTGCTCCAACAGCTCCATGTCCTTTTTATGTTCAGGACACCAGAACTGTACACAATTCTCCAAGTGAGGTCTCACAAGAGCAGAGTAAAGGGACAGGATCACCTCCTTCGACCTGCTAGTCACAATTCAGTTAGGCAGATGCCATTTCTCCTGACACACCTGACTCCTTTACAGGCTCACACCATGCTTTTTTAGGCTTGGCATCTCCTTTTTCAAATGTTGGTGTGTTGATGAGCACAGTGACCAACACAAATTGGCAGGGGTTAACCATGGTAGTTGTGGAGTTATCTTAGGATTTAAGACAATCTCTTTATAGAAAGTAAGAGGTGTTTCATAATGCCTTTGGTACCTAGCTAAAGCCATCTTGCTTCTGCCTTGCTTTGAAGGTCTTGAATCACTCCTGGAGTCAATGGGATAATTGACTGGCCAAAAGTCTCACCTGGAACAGGAATTTTAATGGTTCAGTGTTCTATTTGTTCAATAATTTAGATGACATCTAGACAACTATAGCAAAGAAGAACATTTCTAGCAACAAACTGTTTTCTTTCATGTTATTTCCACTAATTGAGACTGCTGTACCCGTCAGAAAGTTCCATTGTTCCAGCAAGCTTTAATTTTGTCCATTATTTGGTATTTTCTTCCAATTCAGGTTCAAGTTCCTGGAGGACATTACAGAGATTACAATCTGAGCATGTAGACTTCAGGCCTTCTCAACTCATCCTGCAGTATGACTTTGGAAGTTTGTCTTTCCAAATCTGTTTGGTCTGGCTCACAGCTGCCCACTGGGTTTATCTTTGCATAACTCTTTCGCAGTTAGTTTATGAACTCTGGATTAGAAAGAACTCAATGCCTCAAGTGAAGTCCCATTAAAACCACCAATTTTTTTACAGCCAGTTCATTTACTTAATTTCCCCAAGAGAAACCCCCTTTCAGCCATATGGTGCACTTGACACCAAGCTAAAGGCCACCTGAAATGTCAGACTGAGGATTATCAGGAACTCAGATTTGGATTGTCTGAGAATTTGGCAGAGGTTTACCTTGTCATGGGATCTCACATTTGGCAATGGGTATAGAGTAGTCAGAAGCTAAGTTTGCCTAATCTGTCCTCAAATCTGAGTGTCAGCAAGTGGCTGAGGTTCAGGACATGCTTATTACAACTGTTTCTCACATCTATGTCCTGCAACTTCCATTGCCAGAAAACAAGCCATCTCCTGCCTTGCCTTTTCCTCATGGATAGCAGGTGTCTTGAGGTAATCAACCTCATTTTTTAGTTTCTGACCATTTCTGTGACTCAAAATGGGGTATTCTCATGCATTCTTGTGGCTTGTAACTCTTCACGGGTACTTCTATCCACTTCCTCCCTCCTGCAAGAGAATTTTCTATCTGTTCTCTTTTGCCTTCAACCAAAGACAAACACGTTTCATTTTAACTGCACCAGTATGTGCATGTCTGTACAACTCCAACTGGAAGTGATATTTCTACTATTTAATTGCCAACCCTGAAAAAGACTCTGTTTTTTCTTTATGCTGCTACAATGCCCACAGTTTCCCTTCTGTTGTTAAAATAAACAAACTGTGGTGACTGAATGGAGACTTTGACTGCAAAAGAGCTGCTCTTGTCGTTAGATACTCATGGCCAGGTCCATTTTTAGCACCTGTAGTAAAATCGTAAGTCACAGCTCTGAAAATAATAGGTATCATCAGGTCAAGGACATACTCATATATCCTTAAAAAAAAATTAGGTACTCCCCACAGTAAGTTATAATTTTAATTGCCTTTTAAACAAAAACCAAAAACCCAGGAGACGCTCAGAATTTTCTTTGACACTTAGTTAACGGAGACTAACTTAAATATTGCTTTACCTGATTGTGAGATTTCTCTCTAGCATAGACTGGACAGGACATGTATGCATCAGCTGTAATGATCAACCCCTTGGGCAGCCAAACTATTTCCTATTCTTCATTCCTTTGTTCGCATTTTGAACAAAAACTTCAATTTAGGAATGAGAAAGCTTCTGAAGATGCATCCACCTCCCTGTCTTGTCACGCCATGGCCCCACTGTGCATAGGCTATGCCATGACTCAGGCTGTCTCTCAAGCTACCCGAGTGGCTATGCTTGGTCTGGACTAGTCTCATTCTAAAGTTAGCTCTTTTGCAGATCAAGTTTTTGTGTTGTTAAATTTGCTGCCTGGGGTCATTGAGTCCACACTGATGTTTTCTGGTGGGGTTAATGATTTAATATGACTCATATGTCAGAGCTAACTCACTCAGCTCACACAACAAACCCAACCGATGACTCAGGAAGCCTTTTTATCATTGTATTTAGATGACGTGTGCTTACAGTGCCCAGGGTTTCTAAAAGAAAGAGAAGTTATATATATTTGGCTGGTTTTTTTGTTCTACTATCTCTTTTCAACTTTGTGAAGTGATTAGATAGCCGTTATCAGAAACAGACCACATCACCCAGAAAACACCAGGTTATGGCCTCCCTGCTGCTGATAGTGGGATGGGTTTAAAGAGGACATAATGGTTAATGGTTTTGCAGTTAGCATGTGACTTCAGCCAGAGGGGACTCACAAGTAGGAAGAGAAAGGGGATCTGGGTATCATGTAAACCCATCAGGGTTGCTGAGTGCAAGACAGAATTATTTCAGGCCTTATCCAAGCATATTCGAATCCAATAGAAAGGAACCCACCAATTTTAGCAAGCTTTGGACACCACCTCTAATGTGCATGAAGATTAATAACAGGAACATTATAGAAATGCTGTTGTGTTTTGGAGGTGGTGCTGTGCACTACTTTGGTATTCATATTTATGCTTGAACACAAGAAAAAAGGCCTCCAGCTTAGATGGATCCCAGGTCCATGCCAGGATGAGGCCTTTGCACAACTCCTTTCACTCTGCTCCTGATTTCCCTGGGGTATGGTACAAAAAGGAGCCATAAAGGTATTCCAGATGGATGTAGTTACACCTGCCCTGCAGTATAGATGCAGCCAGTAAGAATTCCAAGCTCCACTGAGGAATCATTTGTATGTTTTATGGTAGAGTATATACCTTCAAGTATATTTCCTTCTTAATTTCTGAAAGTGAGCTAGAATAGCTCTTCCTGGACATAGCCAAAAGACTATTGAATGCTGCAACTAGACAGTGAAAGCTTTCTTAGCACTTATCTTTTGAACAAGTACAAAGCAAGAGCTTGTTTACAATTAATTTTCGAAATGGTGCTGAGTAGGGATTATGGTATATATGATTGCCATATATCACTGCCCCTGTTTCTTTGCCGGAGGCAGAAATAGTACAAAAAGAAGCTAAGATTTTGGTCAAAGTTAAAGAGTAAGTTTGAAATGTTGAGTTATAACAGATACCACATAGGAAAAGTGTGGGCACAGTGCTGAGACCTGGGGGTGTCTCACAAAACAAGACTTCCTTAGCAAGTATTACTAAAAGCTTAAATATTGTGTTGTATAAATAGATTTTTTGTGATACTTGTGAGAAATTGGGAATAATATTATTCCCAATATTATTTTACTGGGAATAATAAGAGCATCCTTATTTTATTTGTGCATCCTGCAATTTCATATGAAAATACTTCCGGAGGGTGACCTTGATATTTACCTAACTCTGGATGTTTAAGAGTTATAAATAACTGGTAGGAAGTACTACACGTACCACTAGTTTGTGTAATATTTAAAGGAGGTCAGTGTGCAATGAACTCTTCAGGTAACGGAGTCCAGTAGACAATTATTGCCTGACACTTTAGTTTTCTATTTGGATAATTTGACCTTTTAATTGAGCACTTAACCTGAAAGTTTACACAGTTTGGGGCCACTTTCAGGGAAAAAACCCTTCTACTATCTTTATTCTTCTCCAATGTTCCAATTAAAAGGAAAAACAATTGAAAAGTGTAAAGGTTTTCATTTAGCTGATGACTGGTATCAAAGCTCAAAGTGAAAAATACCAGGGTGTTTTTTATTTCAAGCGGTGTTGCCCATGTTTTCCAGCAGGGCAGAGTGGGTCACGTACTCGTGTCAGTGTTGGGATAGACTGCACTCTTTGGCCTTTCTCTTATCACAGGAAGGATTCATGCTATTTGTTCTGTACCCACATAGTAGATCGAGTGTGAGGTGGGTTTGCTGTGCATACATAACATGACCATATTTCTTGTTTTCTCAAGAGGTGATGCTTTCCTGGAAGGACTGGATTCCCTCTATGTGTGCAGTTTATTCACTCAGCAAATTCTCAAGGACATGCTTGGAAAAGGCTTGAGGAGGCAGCAGCCGGGACTGGGCTGTTCCTGCTGCCCAGATGATCAAGCCTGCCTGCAACCTGTTCTCTTCACTTCCCAAATTGCCCCCAAGAAAAGGCGTTTCCAAGACTGGGCTGAGTACCTCTTTCAATTATCTCAATGGTCTAGATACTGCCAGCAAGCTGTAGGCTGAGTTGCATACCTAAGGATTGAGACTGGTTATAAAAGACAATTGCGCTGAAAACATTGCTTGTTTAGGAAAGCCACATCTTGATGCAAGAAAATACAGTCCTTCATGTACCTTCTGCAGTAGCTGGTTAATTTTACAGCTCTTACAGACTGCCCAGCTGGTAAAATGGGTTGTAACTCTACAAAGAGCTAACATGAGGTTTCTGACAACTCAAATTCCAATGCTGGTGGTTTTTTTCTCACTATTAATAGAGTCTAATAAAAGGTAAAGGATGAGAAGCAACCTGTTTTCCTTTAGACCAATGACTGCTGAAAGCAAGGGCAGTGCTCTTACTCATAAGCAAGCTTGATAACCCCAGCAAACTCACTCATCCATTCTCTGAGACAAATCTATTCCAATTCAGACCATGCAGTTCATTTTTCTGGTAAGAAGGTGGGACAAACTTTTGCAATAAGTTCCTATGAGCGGATCATCTTTTTCTACTCATTTTTTTTTCCCTAATGGGTTGCCCAATAAAATAAAAGATAACCCCAACTAGACTTTGCACACCATGACTACCCAATGCTTTTGTTGGCTGCAACACACCTGGTCTTGGAAGATTTTGTGCAACATATAGATGGAATGGGTGGCGGGGAGAATAGCTGAAAAGCAAAACCGAACTCAGCATTTAGGACCTGGGATTTAGGATGCTTCTGCTTTGGGTAAGAAAGAGACAAAGGAGTTTGACACAGAACTAGTTCTGGCAGAAAATTCTCAGTGAAATTCTAAGGAATTCAGGAAGAAATGGTTGTGGAAGATAACTTTTATAGCAGTTCTCAAAACATTGGTAAGGCAAAGATAGAACAGTGGCTATAAAGACTTTCATGTCTTTGTTGCCAGTTAGGCTCTGATTATTTTCAGCATCTTCTGTGCAGTAAGAAAATGGTGTTGACTGAAGCCTCACTGAACAAGGTATCAACATTTGTCCTGACTGTTAGTTCTAGCTGAAAAAACAAGGAATTAGCATGCACAATTAATGATAAACTCTCTTCTAGAACAAGACTCTTGAGCTAATGAAGATTTTATGATGTCTGTCTGGAAATGGTCGTTTCCAGCAGAGCCAGATATATCCCTTTTACCATCAAAATCAGGAAAGTATTGTACATTTGGGATCTTGTATGTCCTCATAAGGTGGAAATATACAGTTAATGGAGACATAAGCTTTAAATCAAAGTAAATATAAAGAATCTTGTTTGGCAAATATAGTAACTGGAACCTCCTCCTTCTGTGCTGTTGACAATGACCAGACACATTTCCTTGTACTTGTCCAGTTTTCTTCCATAATAAACCATCGACTAAATCATGAGTGGAAACAGACAAAAATGGCTGAAAAACACTTTTCAAAGAACAGCACACAGCTACATTCCTTTTTTCATGCACCACTAATAAATAACTTGCACTGAGAGTTGGGGTCCTTGGGCTGGCCCAGAACAGGGAGGAGCTGTCTGTCAGTTCTCTGGGTGAGGGCTAAATCGACTCCTGATTCATTGATCGAAGGTGCAGGGGTTCATATGAGCTAGCAAAGGAAAGTCATACCCTACATGTGTTTATTGTACTGGCAGTCAACTCATTCTGGCTTTAGCCTTGCCCTGGGACACAGCCATCTCAAACCTTGTACTCCCTCTGTTCTAGCTCACCTTTTACCCAAGGAATGGTATCTGTGTGCTCTGAACTGATAAGGTAGAAATCTTGCTCTGACAGTGCCCATGAGAAGGAATGTTTAACTTGTAAGAGCAGGGAAGAGCACTTCGTATGCTTTAATTATTTGTGTGTTAAACTTGTCCAGTTTGGAAAGTTTAAAAGCAAGGGATACTTTATTTCTTATGTGAACATAAACACAGATTAATCCCTCTAACCTTACAGGAAAACTGGGGGTGCTGAGAGATCAAAAGGAGGGGAAATCAGTATGGACCTAAAAATACATTACCATTTTTGCAAGTAAACATAATGTGTAGTTGGGTGACCAAAACTGCTGGATTAGTTCAATATTAGTCTTGGAACAGAGTAGCAAACACTCAATTTCTGTTTCTCACTTAACCTTTCAAGTAAAAATAATATTAGACATGAGAGTGTCGTATACTGCTGTGAAACAAGTGCAGCTCTCCTGGCCTGGTTTTCCTACCTGGATTTTCCTCCTTTCTTCCGAGGTCAGACAGCTTCCACATGCCAGTCATCCTCACGCTGACACTGACTCCCACTTGCCATACCACAACCCATGGTGGCATTTTTGGTTTACACACATGACCCACATGATCTTTCTGCAGCAAGGCATCTTAAATGATCAGAACTTTTATTTCCTCTTAAATCAGGACTGTTCTCTGCTTTTCAGACTCAGACCAGCTCCTGACACACTTATATTAGGGAGTCTGGGAAAAACGTGCAGCTGAGACTTGTGATCCTTCATCTGCCACTTGTCCCTGCGTCCCTGCAAGACACTCCATCCCCATGCTGTTCCCCTCCTACATCAACAGGTGGGTTGGGGCAGGCAGCCTGTGGCTATTTGGCTCCAGTTCTGACTATTGAGGCTATGGCTGCTCAGTCACTAGCCAGGAGGAAGCTTGTCACCCTGGGTGCAACAGCCCCCACGCACAGCATGGGGATGAGTCCCAACAGCACAAGGCACCTGCTCCTTCTTGCTCAAGCATCCTGGCAGAGCCTTCTATTGTTTTTTAAGTGAGTATCAAGTCATAAGGTTCACAGAAGCAAACTGCAAAGCAGTGGGGATGTTTTACCATGCACTGTCAGACTGGTTACTTATTAAAACCTTTTCTATTAATAGTAAAACACCATCAAGAGGTCAGGAGTGCAAGTTCAGTCAGTGCATTTTTCAAGTGAAGGATGCCAAAAATAGACACACAAAAATCCAATCCTGATAAAACTTTAATTGTTTTTAGTACAAAACACATACTACACCTACTCCGTGAGCCCTGAAGGCACTGATCCCTGATACTCGCTGCTTCCGTGGAAGTTACTGAGTAAACATTGTGTCAAAAAAAGCAGGTGAGCATCATCTACTTTATTTGTAATCTCTCTTTTAGTAGTGTTTACAAATTAATACAGATCAAAGTTCATGTCTGCTTCTCAGCTGATGAAGTCCTTGAAGCTACTTTCAGGGATTTTTAAATCTATTTTATTAACTGCAGTCATTGAGCAACTGTTAAGTCAATTCTAAACCAAGTAAGGTATTGGATTTCAGATTAAATGTTATGAAGCTGCCAGGATTCATCCTCTGACTGCAGTCACCCTTAGTTTGGCACGTGCTGATGTAGGTAAGAATCTACCTCTTCCAGAAGATATTTCGCTTAGGACCCAAATCTGTATTTCTTAAATTTACAAGAAAGTTAACAGGTATTTTCAGCATTCAAGACAGGATTGAACACTGCAGTATCTAAAGACAAACCAGACTAACCAAAGAGTTGTCTCCGTATGTGAAGAACTGTTCACTCTAAGCAGCAGAACTTTCATGGATTAACAGTGACGTAGCTCAACTTCCTGTTCCTGGGATGTGCTGAATAGCAAAACATTTGGGGTAAAAGCTGCTCCAGATCCCCCCAAACACAATCCTAATTTTTCTCCATGCCCTTCCACAGGAAGAAACAGTGGCAAAAACACAAAGGAGGAAGGGCTTAAAAGAAAGGAGTCATACCAGCTACACCCTGTCTCCTCCCCAGCAGTTGTAGGGCATTGCAGAGATTATGAATCATTGCTTTAGACAGTCTGCAAATTTCTCTTCTTGAAGCAGATCAGAAGAGATGCTACATGGCATAGACCACTTTTTTTTTACATCTTGGCTACTGGATGTCATTCATCAATGGCAGCAGGTCCATATTCTTTTGTAGCCACCCTCCAAAGTGTCTTGCTGGGGCAATAGCTGTGCTAAAACAAGCCTTCTGGCCATCATAAAGTAGTTCAGTTGTGGACACTGTCTGGTTTTGCTCAGCTTGTCTCAAGGAAGATATGGTGAGAAAACATCCCAGGGCATGCTAGGAAGTGGGTAGCTGGGTGAAATATGCATGTGGGGATTATCCAAGAGCAAAAGAGAAAGGTGTCTGACAGGCTGAGATAAGAACCAAGGGTGAGAATTGATGGATCCTCCATTTCTATCGAATGGCATGAGATAAATCTGGAATGGTGAAGCACGAAATGAGTCCTCTGAGGAGACACAAAAGAGACAGCATCTGCCTGCTTTTGAGCAAGTATGGTATTAACTTTAAGTCAAATGCTGTAACCAGGGCTTTTAAAACATCTTCCTGATTTAAGTCACTAGCAATAAAATATTCATGCTTGCTATGCAAGCAAAGAATATTATGAAGTCGTGCTCAGACTGTTGGAAATGGCTCAGAGGACAGGTTTCCCCCGTGAATGACACTGCCTGACTAAAGTGTGGTCCTCCAAGGCAGGAGCCACAGAAACGAAACTCTAGCTCTGGATTAGCAACTGAAAATAAACTAGTTGACTCTTTGTGCACATGCTAAGACAAGAGCATGTAGGAAAGGCAACAATGGTTGTGTTTTTCTGAAGACTTCTCTGTTATCCACACATAAAATAGATGCAACCTTTGAGAGATGTCCAGTGTAAAGTTTTCTGACAACTACTCAGTTTTTCATTGGGAAAAATCTTTGTCCTGGCATAATTTCTTGTAACAGCCCTGCTACTTCTTAAAAATGAATTATTTTCCATGGAGAAGAGTCTAAAAGATTCCCACTTCATTTTTATTTAATCTCATTCAAATTTCCAAACACAGAAGAATTTTATATTTCAAGATTGATCAAAAAAAAAAAAAATCAAACCTATTTTGCATTCTCCTTCAGCTGCGTTGGAAGTCACTAGCCCTATGCAAGATGTAAACACAAGGAGCTGTCAGCTTCAGGACACATAGCATGGAGTACAATATAGCAGAATAGAAAGTGAAGGAGTTTGAGGGTGGCCAGTGTCAGGCATGTGGCTTCACAGCCACTCTGTTGTAAAACTGTGAGCACCCTGCAAGACTGTTGGGGAGGACAGCACATGCCTGTGACTTGGGCAGTGCATTCTGTTGTGACTCTACAAGCGTGTTCCTTGGCACTGTAACTGCTCCTGTGTGTTTGTGCCGTGCAGGTCCAGCACCCATCTCCCTTCCCTGGGCACCCTGCCCTGGCCATGATGGTGCTGGGAGATGGGAGCCAGGGGATGTAGAGCCTGGCGATGGCTGTGCCCAGCACAAGCACTCAGGCTGCCAAACACAACTTCCACTTCCTTTCATAATCCCCATCAGCTTTGTACCTGATCTCCGTTAGTGATTGCTGTGTGACCTGTCTGAACACCTTCTACTTTAACTTCCCATATGAACATGTTAACTGCTTTCTGCAGGATTCACACCTTTGTTTATTTTCCCAGCAGCTCTCATTTTCCCCAGAACTGCCAGTTTCTCCTTCAATTGTTTTCCCTGGATCCCATTGACTTCTATAAATAGCACAATACTCTTCCTGTTCTCAGAAATCTTGCCATTTCCAGTGAAGCACATTGGGTGCCAATCACAAACCAAGAGGGGCTTGGAGGAAACAGTGGCTTCCTGAGGGGCTATTGGATATGCAGAAAAACATGTGCTCTATTTTCCTAAGGGCACCTGCCAGAACCCTGTTGTTGGATCAAAGCACAGATCAAATAGTTGGCACCAGAAGGTAGTATAATATGCTATTTTTTAATATTTATTCCATTCATTTATATCTACACACAAACAAAACTTCGCTCCCTTCCCGCAGTGACTGGTGAGTATCTCCACACTGCTGGCTCAGAGCTAACTCTTTGATTCCTCAAGGATTGAGCTGATCTAGTTTCTCTTTCAATTCTGCCTTTGGGCAAGAAAAACTTTGCAGGAGTTATGAGTCAACTGATTTTGAAGCCAGTCTCCTTTCTGGAAAATGTCCTCAAGCACATCTTCCCATGCATCAGTTGCCAGACTTCCTGCTGCGTGTGCCCCTTTGCTGGAAATCTGTTTTGCTATGGTTCAGCAACAAGAACAGCTTTCGCAATTCTGTGCTGATTTGTTCAGAACAGAAGGAAAGTTCCTGAGTGAAATTTTGGCATTTAGGGGAAAAAAAATCCCCAAACCCCCAAATGAAAACATCCTCCTGGATGTAGATGGCTCAATTTCATGTAAATATTTAAGAGCCTGAGGGGTTGCATTGAAAACAAAATGATTCAGCACCTATATTTCTCTTAAGAGTGGTCTTGGGAGTCAACTGCAACTACAGGTACAGTTGCATGGTTCCTTTGAGTTATATAAAGCTGTGCTGCAGCTCAGACACAGTGGTCTTGCCTATTACAGCTCCGTGGTGCCATACCCCTGTACATGCTCATGCCATGTTCCTGCTCTTGACTCCAGCAGTTTTGTAGGTAAGTGATGAATCAGAGCATCTCTCTGATCCTACCTGCAAAAAAAAGGGCTTTGTTTGGATCAAAGTCTCCTGGTTGAGAGAGAGCAGGATACATGGTCATGACAGGGATGGATAATAACAACTCATGATTAGTCTGTGAACCCACAAACTTCTCTTGGGGTGCAATCTTCATGGGGCTTTTACTGGAGGCTTGCTAACCACACCTGAAAAATCACACCACTTCCCTACCTGCTCTTTTGAATTGGTGCCAATGGCTTCTAGGGACAAGTCCTTTCCATTTTCAGAGGAGGCTGAAGAGTTTTAACTCTCACTAAGAGCTAATATAATGGAAGCCTTAGATGGCTAAATCAATGATGAAAGCATCATTTATAAAGATGCCTCAAAACCCTTCAAAGCTATGCTTAAAATTATGGGCCTACATTCTTCTTGTAATTCTACTGCACATTCTCTCCCTTAGAAGTCTTTTACAATCTGCATGTAAATAGGTATGTAACAGACAGGTTGAGCAGAAGCCTCCACAAAGACGCAGCATTGCTTCTGGATGCAAAAAGCAATTTTGACAAAGGAATATTGCATTTCACTGCAAATGTTTCCCTATGCACTTTTTATCAGTCCTTTCAAGAGAAAGCACATAGACATGAACCTTGAAATATTGTATTTTCTTAGGAAAAGCAATACCTGATATGGAGCCAAATTCTAATAATATGAACATATCTTTTATTTTTCCTCTTTTCTGGAAGTTGGTGAGGAAAAAAACCCTTAGAGTTATTCTTAGTCCAATTAACGTTTCTTTCATTAATTCAAGTGTTAAAATGGATAAGTCATGATAATTGAACATTTGCATGGAGTACTGTTTTGAGATGAGCTGGTTGCAAAGGATAGCAAAGTGCACTTGGACTCTTGTTACCTAGAAAAATAGTATCTTTTTATTAAATAGATCATTCATGTCCAGAAATTACCTTTTTCCCCATAAAAATCCACTGTTAATTCTAAAGTGTCTCTGCAGCATGCATACTTTTGATATGCACTAAAACATGATTTTTTAATATTGTCCTGGGTTCAGCAGTAGCAGTCATTTTTCTCCTTCTCAGTATCTGATGCAGTGCTGTGTTTTTGGCTTTTAGCCTGGGAACAGTGCTGATAACACCGATGTTTTCAGTTGCTGCTCAGTAATGTTTACTCTGATCAAGGACTTTCTGAGCCTCATGCTCTGCCAGGGAGGAGGGGCAGCTGGGAGGAAGCAGAGACAGGACACCTGACCCAAACTGACCAAAGAGGTATTCCATACCACAGCACATTATGGTCACTATATAAGCTGGGGACAGTTACCTGGAAGGGTGAGATCACTGCTGGGTTGGGCTGGGTATCGGTCAGCGGGTGGTGAGCGGTTGTATTCTCTTCTCTTGCTACTACCCTCATAATTATTATTGGTGGCAGCAGCGGTGGTTTGTGTTATACCTTAGCTACTGGACTGTGCTTATCTCAACCTGTGGGAGCTACATTCTTTCAATTCTCCTCTCCATCCCTCCAGGAGTAGGGGAGAGGAAGGGGGTGAATAGCGAGCGAGTGGCTACGTCGTTCTGTGTTACCAGATGGGCTTAAATCAAGACAATTATCTTCCTAGATGACAGCCCAGCATTATTTTGTGTTATCTAGCAAATTGCTGTTCTTCCATGAATGTATACTCTTCAAAGCTAAATGTCAGACACTGCCGTACACCTCCCTTCCTAAAAAGAAACACCCCAAATTCCTTTACTTTTTACCTCTCAAGTATCATCTTCTTCACTTACTGATGAATAATTTGTACTAGAATGTAAAATTGAAATTTCTTAGCAGAAACTCATTTCCATAAAGAGCTTTATTTGGTCACTAACCTTGGAAAGGAAATACTGTGTATTTTTACTGAGTATTTTTAGTGATGTTATCAATGCTTATTATGGGCTTTTGAATTTCTTTTATACACATAGTTGAAGGTCTCCCGCATATTGCAGGGAGATGGGTTGCGCTAGATGATCTTTGAAAGTCCCTTCCAACTGAAGCTGTTCTATAACTCTATGATATACCCAAGTATTTTATTCACTGTGATGACTGAGAAATGTCATCAGTGAAACACTGTTGTGAGAAAATACCTGTTTGATTCAACCTGTGAGGATATTGAAACAGAGCATTGGATTCAATTTAATTTTAGAGGAGAAAAATTTCTATTTTGAAAAATTAGCACCCAGAATTAGCTATTTAATAAAGGTATATTGCTGTGGATCAGATATCATGAGCATTTCAAGTATGTGAAGTATTTTTAAGGAGCAGCTAATTTTTCCTTCTTTGAAGTTATTTAAGGATTTCACAACTCTACAAGCTGCACAGCCTGCTTCCACCAGGTAGAAAATCCAAGTTGCTCTGGGTTTAGTCTTTAATGATTAAAAACAACTTTCGGTGGCACTCCAATGTCTTGTACACTTATTAAAAGGAGAAGCTACAGTGGAAGATCCTGATAAGGATTTAATAATATGTCCAGGTTGTTCAATTACTTGAGAAATTTAAATCAGGGTGTTCAGTGACTAAATACAAGATATCTCCTGTTTTGTTCTCTTTGGTTTGGTTGGGTTCTTTTTAGTAGGGTGTGCTTTGAAGCTTTCACTTACATTGAAATGAGATAATGTGTGTGTCACAAGGAGCAATGCATATTTATAGCTTTTCTTTTCTGTTGCTCTGACTGTCAAACATAGCCAGAGGGAAGACACACTTGCTCTGGAGTACCAAAACTTGGCATCTCCTGAACAGATCAAATGATGTGTGAACCCAAGTACCTACAATGTCATCCTGCCCACAATCTTGCTTCCAAAGTCTTCCTTATTCAACTGATGCTTTGCAGGCCCCATTTAAAACAACTAAAATCTGGATCCCAGCTGAGGTCTTCTCCTGGTCTGGTTTAATCCTATCCAGTGCAACCTCAATACAGTGAGTGTGTTGACAAAGAGCAGTTGGGAATCTGCAGCCTGTGGCTGAATGCTCCTGCAAAAGCAGTTCCCAGTTTTAGGACTGAGGATGGCCTTTGCCCATGGATCAAGCTGGCTCTTGGCTGACACACCTGATCAGAGGGTGCCTTTGAACCAAGTGGGGCTGTGCTTGATTCAGGCATTGACCTCATCTGCAACACTATTTGTGATTCCATTGGTATAACTGTGATAAACAATAAGAGGTTTTTTGGTTTTTGTGGGGACTGGCATATCTAGATAAGTGCAATCCATACTGCCTGAGCTGGGAGCTTTTCAGACTTCCTTCTATTATTTACATTCTTTCAGTATTTACATTAAATTTAGACAACATTTTTTCTTTCTTCACTTTGAGCCAACTCTGTGCACTGGAAGTCCATCTGACAGTGAGGATCCCCTTTAGTTTAAGGTAATCAAGACATGCACCATTCCCCTGCTTCTCTCCTGTCTCCTCTTTTATGTGGAACACAGATCAATTGCAGTGTGAATCAGATGTGATCTCTTTGATTTACGATCAAGTTTCTGGATACCTAAGTTGACAGTGGAATGCAAAGTATCATAAATATACATACTAGTTGGGGAAGACCAAGGGGTAACTCTCGTACTCAGAGTTCCCGTTATTGCCTTGTTGTGCTCCCCACCAGCCGTCTCCACTGCCTTCCCTTCTCTCCTTTGACATGTGGTGCCTGGAGTTCATTCAACGTGCTGAACAATTAGAAGCAAGGAGATCAAACTTGCTGAGAGGAACATGCCCATGAAAGCAAAGTATAATTTACCCTGATTATAAACTGCATTCCATTCCACACCTGCTTTGTCATTGTCCTGTGGAGAAAAATATTCTGCCTCATAAAGAAGTCTCATTGTTGTTTTCCTTGTCAGGAGGAGGATTGCTCTATGAGTGCTCAGCTCCATCCAAACCCCATGATCTAAAGATTTATAAAATCTCCTTCAAATCCTAATGCTATAGCTAAAGTTTAACTTTTTTGTTGTTCTAAAGCCACAGCCTACTGATCATACAGCTGAGACAAAAACTATAGACAAGAGATAGGAGTCATTGTGGTTCTTCCTCTGCTAGCAAAGAAGAATATAGAATTATAGAGGTTTAGCTGCAGATAGGTATAGTTTGAAGTGTTACTGCACTTCTGGATAAACAGACAAGAAAGAAGCGAGCAGTAATATTCATATGGAAAGTTGGGCTCTCTTGGAAAAAGAACACTGTAATGTTGAACCATGTCCCAAATGTGGTCTTCATCAGTACTGGTTACACTACTCTGCCCAAACAATTGTACTGATTCCGTGGTGGCCGATACTAGTTTTGTGTTAGTTTTACATTTCTCAGTGCCAACAAATGCATTCCTGGTTTATATTTCCATGTATGAAAGGGATTTAAGGCAGTGAGATTGCAGCCCTGAGCTACAGTACAAGAGAATGGAGAGTTAGGAACATCTGTGCTGTTTCTGTGACAAAGCACCTTAGCATCTCTCTATTTTTTACTCTCTTGAAAGCCGATACTCAGAAATACCCAAGATTAAATGTAAGTATAATGCTCAGTTTCATCATATAACGTTAATGCTTTTTCCCAAGCCATGCCTAGGAGGACACACCAAAAAAAAATTTGAATACAGCCACCCACACGATAGTATATCAATCCACAAGTTATCAGAACAATACACACATCCAGGGCAAGAGATTAATGAGACTGCTTGTAGTTTCAGTCTCAACAGGCCCTTTGTTTCAGTTTTCTGAAGTAAAAAGGCAGCTTTTTCCTCTAAAGCTACAACCCTAACATGAATTTTGAGTATGTGTGCCACAAATGACATACAGTAAAACCCCCAAATGCTCACATACAGCCTCACTGAAGTCAATGTGATGTTTCACATATTGAAAGCTGAGCATGTGCAAAATTGTTCTCCTACAATTTGTTCTAGAATGAACTTTAGTTGTGAGCATCTTGAAGAATTATTTTTTCAGAGCTTGGGTTATTTTGTCCCATCAGTTAAAGTCAGCATTGACACAGCTGTGAATCCTATCTCGAGCTGCTGAGAACAAAGCTCTTTCTCAGTATACAAGAAGGTAAACTAGAACACCTTATCTGTCATCTAATTACAGCACTGAGAGGTGTATGCAGAGACTGACTCAGAGCAGTTTGAAACAGGCAGCTTATAATGAGCAGGACAAGCATGAAAAACACCAGCTTGTCAGTCCTGAAAACTGACATCCTCTATTCATAAAAATCCCCACAGATAAGTTGCCTCCAATTTCACTTTTATCATTCCCACTAACCTGCCTAAAGCCTGAGCAGAATTACTTTCCTTTTGGACAACTAAGCCTCATTCACTTCCTTGTTGAGAAAGTTAATACAGAGGCCAATTAATTCCATTAATTTTACAATCCAGATATCTTCCTCTGAGGAG
Organism: Psilopsiagon aymara; assembly: GCA_024733675.1. Taxonomy (NCBI): domain Eukaryota; kingdom Metazoa; phylum Chordata; class Aves; order Psittaciformes; family Psittacidae; genus Psilopsiagon; species Psilopsiagon aymara. The sequence goes on along the minus strand of JANRGW010008472.1, from coordinate 2,837 downwards.
TAAGTGTAGGAAACTATAATAACAGGGAAGTAGCTGTGTCATTGTCCTTCTCGTAAGTAATTCTGAATGAGCAAACCATTTCAAAGGAGCAAAGAACTGAATTGAATGTATCCAGCTGACCACAGATGAAAGGTTTCATGGACATTTATTAATCTCAGAAGCATCATGCTGGATTTCTGAAATACGAGGAAAAACAAGCCGTATGGGTTTCTCAATGTTGAAGTCTGGCTTGGTCATTCATTATCTGTATAGTTTGATAATTACCTATTTCCTAGCTAAATTGCTTTGGACATTTACTTTGAGGTAGCAGATTAATGAAGTTCTTTGAAAACTTGAGGAATTTGCAATCTACAAAGCTTTCAGAACAAAATTCTCCAGGTTGGTGGATATTGCACTGAAATCGAGAAGACAGCACGCATTTGTTGCTCAAAACCTTAAAGCAACACTTGTGTAGATCTTTGAGTCCACTAAATATAATATAAATAGTGAAAATAATCAGTATTCCAGTAAACACAAACCTGTGATTTACTATACAGAAGCAATAAAGGATTTCAAAATAGCTGATAACTAGGCTGTCAAGGTCAGTGCAACTAGATAACACCTCTTCTCTTTGGTTGTCTTTAAAAGTTAAACCATTGGAACATTTGTGTGCAGTGTGATATGCATGGAATTGAACAATAGACCTTGCTTTCTAACACTTTTTTCACATTGGCACAGCTCCATTGGCTCTAAGGAGTAATATTAGTTTATAATAGTCTAACAAGAGTGCACATTATTAGTACATATTATTGTTGTAGCACCTTGGGTAGATCTTTGCACATCACCTTGCACCTTAGGGGAGCTGCCAAAGCTTCCCATGGATCAGGTGAGACCTATGGTCTCCCAGCCCACCCAGTGCTCCCAGTTCTCAGATTAGTTTCAGCAACACAAACCACAGTCACTCTAAGGGACACGTTGCAATACGATCATCAGAGAAGTGACATGCTCACAGAGTGCTGCATGGTTTTTCTTACACCACCACTCACTCAGCCAGAGGCAGCCTTCACTTGGCACAGACAGCTTGTTTCAATAACTGTCAGATTTGCTCTTTGTGTAACCACCCAGCTGTCAGTCACGGTGCTGGGTCAATGGCGCTTTTTCATATCCATCGTTTCATTTGACCCTGTAAAGCTTCAAACTATTTTCATCCTTCCTCAAAACTTTATATTGATTTTATCTTGTCATAATGGCATAAAAATATACCAATACCATCCCTGAGACCTCAGTACTGTGTGCGCTGGGGAGAAACATGTTCAGACTGTGCCAAGCATGCAGGAAGCCTCCTAACATTATCGTTCATTGAAGACTCATAGGATATGGGGTGAACTGGCTGTCAGCATGGATTTAACACATTCCCAAGTAGTGAGGCTAGCCTAGATTGAAGGAATATGAAGACTAATGGCACAAAAGGAGTTTGGCATCAAAGCTCCATGCTACAGGGCATTACACCCCTGCACTTGCTAAGCTGGGATCCACCACACCGGGGCTGCCCAGATGCCGGGAAGTGCACGTTACACCCTCCCACCAGAGCTGGGCTTTGCAAAGTTTCCCATCTAGGGTGTCATTACAGCCACAGTGACGCAGCTTGGGGGTATCATAAAGAGGATTTTTTTCACTGTTGCATTAAAGTAACTGCATTTTGTATAATTTCAAGTACAAACCTATGGAGGCGATTAGGCAGAGGGATGAAAGCACCACGGCAACTTGCAAGAAGTTACCACAAATGATAAGGTTGCTGTTATGCTACAAAGACTTTATAGTAAACTGTGGAAGACTATTTATAGAAAAAAAAATTTTTATTATAAAATTGACTATTACCAAATTGACTAGAAAGGTTCAGATAATGTACAAATCACTTTACACATCGGAATATGGCAGCAGCTTACAAACAGCAGAGGAAAACTAAAAAATGCAGGAGACAGACCAACAAATGCCATGAAGTTGTAACATTTCAGAATGTAAAAAAATAAAAACAACCATTCATGTTATATATATAAACCTGTACTTGAAACTGCATCATGGGAAAATACACTAGTGACTGTAACAGCTAACATACAGTATGACATGCAGGGCAGTGGCAACTTTGACCTTCAGATACAGATATTGAAATCTCCACAAGAAATAGATCCCTTCAAAATATTTAGGATCCTTAGTTCCTGTGGTTCTTTGAAACACATATTTTATATTACTCGTTGATAAAGTAACTATCCTGTTAGGATAATCATCATTTAATAGTGGCAGAACCCATAGGATTCTAGTGATTCTATTTATGGATAAGACCTTTCATGCAATAAAAGACCACAAAGGTTTTGCAATAAAGTCCTGATAAAATGGCTTGTGTGGGAGTTGGAGGCATGAAACTATGGGTAAGAGCAGAGTATGCAGCAGCATACTCTGTACTCAATAGAACTGCAACTGTTGGAATCAAAGCACTGTGCACAAATGAGGAATAAATCCTGTTATATACCTTTGTCCTTAGTTCCCTGTTATTAAGGAAGTGAATAATGTTAGGGAAAGTATATTTCTCTAGTTATCCTAATTTTTAAGCCCTGTTGTTATCCTTGTTACAGACTGCTATCTTACTTCTCAGTTTAATTCACAACACTGGTAATTTGATGGAGACTAAGCAAGTTTCTTTTCCCTTAGGCTTACTTCCCAAAGCTCTAAGCTAACAGGGCAGTTCAGTCAGGGCTGTTGTTCCCCAGATGTCCTGTATGATTATCATGGTTTAAGCCATAAATCAGCCATGCAGTTTGTTCACTCACTTCCCCCTTTTTCTTCCCTCTGCTCCTGGAGGG
>JANRGW010008471.1:0-23297 GCA_024733675.1 Psilopsiagon aymara | reverse complement strand
GTGAGGGGGCTGGCGGGGCGGGACGGGGCGGGAGGTGTGGCCTGCCGCCGGCCGGGGAGCCGCGCGCGGGGGGCTTCCCCTCCGGGAAGCGCTGAAAACCGTGTACGAATGGTGTTATTAAAACTGTGTTTTATACGGGGCAGGAGCGAGGGTGTGTTCGTTGCTTTGGTAAATGCTGTAGGGTTGGTGCTGTTGGGCGCTCCCGGGCTGGTCCTGCAGGATGGAGTTAACGCATCGATTGGAGCTGTTCCCTGACTGCACCGTCACCCTCCTCCTGTTCAACCACGTGAAAAATGCAGCTGCTTTAAGGAAAAAGGCCATGGAAGGGTCCATCGAAGGAGCGTTGATAAACCCTGCCATGGTGAGCGAATGCCGAGTGCTTATGTCCTCCCGTTCGTACTGCGTTACAGTTCTAAACGCAACGTGGAAATCCTTCTCTGTGGGAACTCCGTTAAGAACAGCCTATGCTTGTAATCACTCGTTACGCGAGTTGCTGCTATACACTGCAAATGCCCCTCCTGATTTCATTACAGTGTTGTATAATATAAGGGTTCATCTGTGTGAAAGAAAAAGCCCTGGCAGGATTGGCCAGAACAATTGCCATCTTGGTTCACTTCACATCCTGCTTGGTGGAGCTATTTAAACCTGCTTCCATCTGTAAAATGCAGTACTAATTGCATAATGCTGCCCAAAATCTAATATTTGGAGCTTTTTTTCTCATTTAAACCCATACCTAGTTTCTGAATCTGGTCTTTTTTGCTAGAATTAGCAAAGCTGTAGTTAGGAAGGGTGAAAGAAATAATTGACAATTTACTGACAGAAGATTTATTAATGCAATTCTTTTTTCAGAAGATTCCAGCAACCTGATTGGGAGAGCATAGTCTTTATGTCAAGTATAACCCCACACAGGAAATAGTCACATGGCTTTGGGGGAGCAAGAATTGCCAAAGTAACTAGTAAAACACTGGGTTCCTCACCTCTGTGATGTAGACTTATTCTGTCAAAATTCAGTGGTCAGGATTTTTTTCAGAGTTCAAAATAGGAAGTTAAATTTCTGTTCAACTTCCTCTGTTGTGTTTTGCAGATTGTAGATCCTTTTCAAATTCTTGTGGCGGCCAACAAAGCTGTTCATCTACACAGGAGAGGTAAAATGAAGACCAGAACTCTCAGTGCCGAAATTATTTTCAGCCTTTCACCAAACAACAATGTAAGATTTACAGAACAAATGTCTTCTGTTGTCAGACAATGTTGCCAAGATCCATGCAGCCAAACTAAATAGATGTATTCATTCAAGGCCAGGTTGGACAGAGCCTCAGGTGGCATGGTTTAGTGGGAGGTATCCCTGCCCATGGCAGGGGGGTTGGAACTATATGATCTTAAGGTCATTTCCAACCCTAACTATTCTGTGATTCTATGAACTGTTTACCTGGCTACTAATAGAAATTACAGCTATTTTTAATAACACTAATACATTGTTATCTCTTGTAGCTTGTCAGAATTACATTAATGTAAAACTGACAGTTTATGTTCTTGGTCTGTTTGACCCTGTAACTGAAAAAGTTGCTCATATACAGTGAGAAAGTGGCTCATAATATTTTCTTATTTTTCATCCTTTTGTAGATTTCAGATGCATTTAAAAAGTTTGGCATTTCAGACAGTGACACAGCAGTGCTCATTGTTCTGGTTGTGGACAAAGAAAAACCTGTTAATCTGGGAGATATAGTATCTCAAGTGGAAGGCCAGCAGGTTTCTCTAAATGAACTCCCCCAGCTAACAGACACTGACAAAGTTAAAAAGGTATGTAGCCAAAAGAGATGACTGGCGTAGAGAAAAGTGGACATTACCTTAGGATCTGTATTTGTGTAGCGCAACTGGAAACTGTTTTAGTGAACTTGATCATTTCTTACTTACAATTTTTTTAGTTGCAAAAAGTTCTATTTGTCAGATCCCCAACAGCATAAATTTTAAGTCTTCAAATTCTTAGCAGCGTCAGGAAGTTGGAACATAAAAATACATTCCAGATTGCTGCCTACCATTCAGGCACTTTTGCTTCCTGTTTTCTCAGGCAAATATTCATTTAATTAAAAATAAATTTCCAGTCCTGAACAGTTTCATAATCTTAAGCACATAAATAGTCCCAGCATGGGTGGCTGAACTAAAAATGTGTTGATTAGCTGCTAGAAGCTGCGAAGGGGCATTTGTGCTCTTAACAGATTACTGTATGCTAGATAAGTATCTTGAAGCATATGTATTTAACTTCAAGTAACTTAAATTCAAGTAACTGAAACCATTTTGATCGTGTTGATCAAAGTAATGATGGGAGATATGAATAAAACTGGACAAATCATAGCATACAACATGTTGAGCTAAAAGTGCAGCTCTCATTCAGTTTCTTAGCTTTATGTCTTGCCATTTCAGAATTTCCTTGGTTCCTTAGTCCCAATTTTATATTGCAGTCATGGCAAGATTAAAATTCCCAGTGTAAAATGTGGGGGAGAAGGGCAAAGCTTGGGTACGTATATTTAGAAGACATGTGATGAATTTTTTTCTTCCTTACACAATTTTTATGGTTTTCTTTCTCTGCAGATGTACAAAGTTACTCCGCAAGAAGAAAAACTCGGCACCTTATTGGATAGTATTGTTTGCAGAATGTCAACAAAAGATGTTATATGAAAATGTGTAAATAAATTTTTTCTAAAGGAAAAAGAGGGCTTTTTGAGATGTAAAAACATTTCATTGCAATTTATTGTGCGTTTCAGAGAAAATGGTGTAGTACTGAGCAGTTTGATGACATCTGAGCTTTAATCGTAAATGAGCAAGTTTGGATGTGAGAGTAACCAGAAGTGTGTTCTAAGCGCAAAGACAAATCTTGCCGTGCAAAACAGAATTTGCCATTGGCATTTCTCTCCATTTTCTTAGCAAGATTAAAAGAAATCACTTTTGCCAGCACCTTAAGTTGATCTAAACAGAAGGCTGGAAGATCTCTACTTACTCTTCTCTTTCATCAAATATTTTGCTAGGTGCAGAAAGGATTCAAACACTGTATATCATTTTTATTAACCTTCCTTGATTTATTTTGTTTTGGCACCCCGATGGATGATGTCTTTTTAATGATACTGCTGCCGGAAAAGGTGTCTCCGTGGCATGAAGTATTGCTGATGGACTAGGAAAAGTTTCCATAAACTATAAGCAGCACCTCCCTCTTTCTGCTAATGGGATACAGTCACTGCCCACTCATTGGGAACAGGAAGGGCCCTGTGGCAGCCAGTGCTGGAGCAGTGTGGAGCAGCGTTGTCAGGGATGTGTAGGACCATGAATGAGGTCAGCATGGATGATGCTGCAGTGGTGGTACCACCTGACAGTGTGATGTTATCAGATGCAGGGTGCTGCTGAGCTACTGGTGTGTTGCTGTGGTACTTAAATGGTGTTGAAGGATAATGAGGGGTGCTTTTACTTCAATGAATTATGCATGGTTGATGCTGATTTCCTAGGGTCTGGTTGCAGGTGCAGAGCTCACAGAGAATTTTTCACCCTAAATTTACTCACTTAAATTGTCAGTACAACTTACATAGCATTCTGAAAGGATCATTGAACTTGTTTGGTTGAACCAGTGTTAAAGGCCATCAAAAGGAACTAAAAAAGGTATTGTTTTCCAGTAGTCATCAGGTCCAGCAGTCACACATGAGTATCATTTAATCACATGCAGGCATTCTGTTTAAGAACAAAACCTGTCCTAATTAGGTAGAAATCCATTCTGCTAGTGTTATGCTATATGTTTTTTCTGGGATGTGTATACACCTGTACAGCTGTCTGAATATGGGTTGGGTTTTTTTTTCCCTAATGTCTGAGGTGTTAACAATTTGTGTACTTAGAAGATACTTGGAATAGTATGGCCCAGTTTCTTACACATAGTATTTGGGGAAACAACTGTATTTGGGGGGAGAGGCAGGTCTGAGTTAAGAGTTCAAAGTTATTCACTACAGTAAACAGACCAGCAAAATGACACGTAGACCTAGTATTGTTTGTTTCTGTATTTAATATGAAAATCCCTAGTTTATGTTCTGCATTTCGATTTTAGTTAATGTTTCCCTTAATTAAAACACAGTAGTACAAGTACCATCCTTTTCTTACCAACAAGATCAGTGGCCAAATACTTGCAAGTACCAAGGGAATTAAAAGGTTTATCAAAATAAGTTATTCAGGAGAAATGACTCTGCTGATTTCTTGATTTAAAGATGGTTCTACAGAATATATCATCCCCTGTAAAGGGAAATGTGAGGTAATAGTAAAGAAATGGAGTTTGGAAGGGCTTGAGTCTTTTGAAATAACACGTGCTTAACATCAGCATGTGATAATGACTGTGGCAAATAAAAGTCTTGTTTTCCTTTTCTGACAGTCCGGTTGGTACATGGATTATATCACTAGATTTGCTGGCTCAATTGCTGACATTGGTTTTGGTAGCTTAAAATAATGGTAGGCAGGTATGCTTAAAGCACAGCCTTTTTTGAACATGTGTAAAGCATCAGCCTGGTCTGTTTAATACAGGAGAAATGCTAATAAAAAGATCCCTGCATAACAGTTGATACACAAGTTCCAAACTTGGGTTCCCAGTTTCTAATTCTTGTCAGTCTATTCCATTGGTGTGGAAACAGTAAATAGTTTGTTACTGTTGCCATGAGTTAAATTATGAAACTGATTTACTGTGAGAATTGAACGAGCCATTTTCATGAGTGGATTTACTGGATATTATTTTGGGAGCTGAAGCCTCCTGAATGACTATCAGTCAGGCAGATGATTTGCCCCTGTTGGTAGTAAAGACTATGCCACTGACCTGCAAGACCACAGTTTTCCCCTACTCCTAATTGCATTATCTGCCTTAAATTACTTACAAAAACTGGGAATAAATTTGGGTTGTATTAGCCCTGTGAAGTTACACTTGTCTTTCTGAAAACTAAAATTAGAATATCTGTATATATAATATTGCTGTTAAATCAACCCCCACTGTTTTCCAGCAAAGCAAAAGCTGAAGGAACTTGTTTTTTTCCAAAACATTCAATGTTCTGCTGCTTCTCTTCAGAACTTTCATACCACCTCTATTACAAAGGTGAAAAAGAGGAAGCTGAAGCATTTTCAATACTTTACTTGGACCTTCTGTGCTTCAGAGGTGGGATTGTACCTGCAGGACATACAAATTTAACGACTAAGTGTAAAAGTATGATGTGTGGTCAGTTCTAGCTTTTAGTTTTAAGGTGGAGTGGTTTTGGTTGTGGATTTTTTTTGACTGTGCTGCCTGTTTAACATTGTGTATATGACAAAAATTGAGTGAAACCAGCAGCCAAGGCAGTGGCCAAAACCTCATCCTCCAGAGAACTCACTTTCCTGCTTGAATGCTTTGTAATACATGAGTTTATTGGAGAAGTAGAGAGGAGAAAAAAGAAAGGAAAAACATCGAAGATAGGGCAAGCAAGAAATGGCCAGTACAAAGCCACTTTTTACAGTGACTTTGTCATTTGCGGTAAGGCCAGCAGGCTATCCTTTTTGAGTTAAGGACGGTTCCCAAGCTTTCAGCCTAGGTAGAGCTGATGTATATCCAAACTGCTGGTGATTCCATCAGGAATGCAGACATACGCTCAAGGAGCACTTGCCTGCCCTGTATCAAGAGAGGTAGTCCAGTAGCATATCGTGATTTGCCAAGCAGACATCACCTGCAGGCTGGTGCATATGTGTAGGATCAGATGTATGCCCACCCCATGATTAGGGGAGTGTGTATTTTGGCACATGGGAAATCTCACAGTGATGTGAAAAGGGCAGTCAGAGGTTCTGCAGGGAATGAGAGCAGCAAAGGGTAGTCACCTTGCAGCAAGATGGCTCCTCCTGAGTACTGTGCAGCCACATCTGCAGGCCACTGCAGCAGCCCGAGCAATGCAGGTTCACTGACCTGACTGCTCAACTTGTGAGCTGCAGCCTGTGCACCTCCGAATTGTGTGTTTGATATTAGTAAAATGTGTGTTTCTAAAAGCTACGTATGTTAGGACATATAGCCAATCCAATTTACAAAATCTTAAGCAAAGGAAAAATCCCCATCAGCTGTCAGTGACCAGTTCCATGAGTGAATTCCCCTCACCATTAGGTGTGCCCCCTCCCAGCTCTCTTCACTGGCTTCCTCTCTTCAGCCATCCTGAGATGCTTTTACCTGTCTGCTTTTATTTCCAAAGCCCTTCACAGTTCACATCAGTCTCCTATAGCCTAGGCATACCCTTTTGCCTTGTTGTGATTTCAAAGCAGCAGCTTCAGGCCTCCTTCTGTGCCTGCTTCAGGTAGGGGAACCTCCCTTCATCATTTTCAAAATAGGTGATTATTCAGTACCACTCTTTCACCTTCTGCCAAATCTCCCTCTCCTGCAGAAGCCTTGATTATGGTACACATCTGGTGCACTGAGGGCATTGCCTGTCACACAACCCCAGTCACCCAGGGTTTTGTACTGCTGTCAGGATGTCTATATCCCTCTTCTCTTCTAGTGTACTTGAACGGTACATTTACAAGAGAGGGACCATCCTTTTGCTTTCACTTGCAATATTAGTTCATGCTACATGGCTTATGGGTGGGCTCCCTATGTGTTAGGGATTTTATTCTTTAACGACATAGTTATTTAATATGCTAATCATAATTTCTAAAATATTATTCCTTCGTATGCTGTTCTTCAGAGATCACCATCAAAGCTCTGCTCCCTTGGTAAACATAATGATGTGGTACTTTAACAAGGACATTTTCTTGGACTGGTGCAGTGCTGCATAGGTATAGGAACACCGAATCCAACACCCACACCTGCTGGGAGAGCTGATGCAGGTGTCTCTGATGCTACACTGTGCTTGTAAGCACTCCTTGAGGTGTGCCAGGTAGGTCTTTGCAGAAACATTTCAGCTTATGTGCCCCTCCTGATTATGGATGCATACCAAAACGCAGTATGCAACACTTAAATTGTGTTCCCTACTGGTGATCTCTAATTACAAAAATATAAATCTATCTGTTCCTAAGTATTCAGAATATCTTGCAGTTCTTCTTTGTTTATTAGGATATTGTTTGTTAGCTTATACAATGCAGGAATTTGGGGTTTAAGCTGAGTTTTAACTCCAAAAGCTTGGACTATTGTTCCCAACAGCCACTGCCCCTCAGAGCTGCCAGACCATTAACCTGAGCTCATCAGGAGTAAGCAATCACACAACCAAGAGTGTAACAGAGGTTGCCAACTGGCTGTATTTCCATAAAGTTTGCAGGTTTTCTGAGTAGTTCCCTGAAAATATGGGAGTGTGGAATGCCCCCCATCAAGGGTGGACTGGTGTCTGTAGAGTTTGGTATGGCCGTGAGGTATTTTAATGAACTATGGAAAAGCAAGCAGTTATTGAAGATAAATTAACTATATTGGTATAAGACTGAAGAGGAGCCAGTTGGTTCTGCCACAAAGGATGCTGACAAATATAGTTTATTTCATTATTTTATTCCTGAGTTTACAAATGTATTATCACAGGTTAAAAATATGCAGGTGCAAGTCCCAGAGATGAGAATTTGATTGCTTCATAGGTCTTCCTTTGCCTGGAGGATAGCTGGTTTTGTTATTTGTTTTCTTATGATGTTGTGACATGACAGATTATTTGCTTGCTTGTAGTATATGTTTTATGATGGATTGGAACAGGTAATCTTAGCAGAGGTAGAGACTGACAACTGAAGTTCAAAAATGGAAAGCTGAGGTTTTTCTACAAAACACTGACCAGCAAAAACATAGTTGAACTCTTCTTGCTAGCATTATTGTGCTCAAGGTAAGTTTCATACACATGCGAGGGGTAATATAAACGTGTACAGTGCAAACAGGTATATGTTATTCACAGTCATGTTCTGTATATTAACAATTAAATTGCTTCACAGTTTCAGTTTCACACATAGCAACAGTTTAAGCAGTTTCAAGCAAACTGTAATATGCTGAGACCATTTTTTTTTGGTACCTCCTGGGTATGGATAATTGACACAAATATTCCTTTAAATATTTGACAAAGAAAGCCCATTGCTGCTATCAGGATGAATCCTTTCTTGACCAGGCTCCCCATATTGCCATTAGAAGGATCATGACAATCACTGTGTAAAGGGTATGGACTGTAGCAAGATCATATCCATGCTGGTCCTTGAACCCAGAGGTGCTGTGCCAGTTGTCAGTTTTGTTGCTATTGGTTTTCTGTCTGTGAGCACGGAGAGAATGTATCCTGCCATAACAAAAAGCATGATTAAGATCAAAAAGGATTCTTTTTATTAACAGTGTTTATAATGAAGTACGGAGTGTGCATTGTATCATTGACTAGATTTGGGAAAGAGCTCTTCAAGCTGTACGGGGCTAATAAATTAATTTCCATAATTGGAAACGCAAAAAATATTTACCAGCCATTTGGTATTTCTCTCCCACTGACAGTCAGAGAGACTGGGTATGAGCTTGTTAGAGGATGCACAGTGCTTTTTCTCTTCACTGTTGATACAGATCAGTTATATGAGAAAAAACATACCCTTAATTTTGCAATATTATGAAAGTGGGAGGGTTTAAAAAAAAGACCAGTTTCAAAAGCTTTAATCTGCGGCAATAAGGACAGCCTGTGCTATGTGAGCTTCCCATCCTGCTCTCATAATGTGTTTCTATCTCTGCTTTTCAGAGGGAACTTCTCTTGGCAGTCTGTGTCAAGGTACTCATTAGCCAAAGGTAGCAATCAGCAGTAACTACACAAAGCATACCTGCAGAATTCTCTGGAGTTACATTTTACATTGTTTTGCCACCTTTTGCAAATGGTTTGAAAGCAGAAATGTTAACCTATGGTAACTGACCTCCCGTTATTGTTATCTCCACTGAAATTTGTCTGCTAAGCCCCAGTGGGCCTGCTACTTTTTCTGTTTTTTTAAGAGAAAAAAAATGTTGAATGTCCGTAATTCCACCTGAAGTGGAATGCCAAAAGGTCAATCAGCTTGTGATTTTCATTTAGCTTAGGAAGGGGTCTCAGAAGTATTAGCCGTAGTATAGCTCTGGTTCATGCATGTTCCTGCTGTTATTATCACCAAAGTGTAGGAGTTACCAAAAATGTTGCCGCAGATACAGCTTAGAAGTAAAGAGTTTTAAAGACAAATCATGTTTACTTTTATGCACACATAGAGAAGAGCTGTCAAAACTGATTTCTCAAAAATGAAAGACTAGGAAGTGCACTCTGCAAAAAGCAATTCATCAATAAGACAGACATCCTGCAGCTGAGACTTTACAGAAAGCAGTTGCAGAATTAGAAATACACATTTAACATTGGTATCAGGAAAAGGGCTAGCTTCTACCTTGTGTAAATCAAATAACACAGTTCATGATCATATTGCAGCATCATATGAAGACCATGAGAGGAATATTCCATCACTAGTTTTCTTTCCTATTCCCACCTAAAGGGGAATGCAGTATATGCAGCTTACCTCCTGGAAGCATTCATGGTGTCTTGGTAATTGAGTTCCCAATGCGTCAGATTTCTTCTTGCAGAGAGAAAAAAGGCCTTTTTTTATCCTCTTGCTTCCTTGCACAAAGGACGAAAATCTTCACTTGGTACCAACAAAAAGAATCCTTCTTCCAGCCCCACCAACCTGACCAATGCTAGTCTGGTCAATCAAAGTTCTCAAATTACTAGTTTTCTAAAGCTGATTTTGACATAATTCTGCAAAAAATTCCCGGGAGCAGCTCAAAAGGCAAGTAATGAGTAATCCCAAGGACTGGCTTCTTTTAGCAGCTGGGATCCCTTCTTATAAACAGTAGCTCGCTGCTGAAGGGTTGCCAAATTCATAGCAACACAAGTAATGCACAGATGGAGGGTGCTGGTGATGAAAAATGCAGGATGAGCTGTAACTTAGAACTACCTTCTATTAGATCACAGGCTATTTTGGGGTAAAACTCAGTTCCTTTCACAACTACAATTTGGTTTAACTTGCCTGGAGTGAAATTTCAAGCCACCGTCACTTAGATGTGCCCTAATATTAAATTATTTTAATGGAAAAGTAGGTGCCTTCATTAATAATCTGCTAACTTTAATAATACAATCAATAAGCACAAAAGAAGACATTTTGGACATTTAGGGTTAGTAACAGCCACATATATCCTAATCTTCCCTGACCTCCAGTTACTTGGCAGAAGCTCTCCCAAACCTTGGGCACTGCATGATTAGTTGGGTTAACAGTGGGTTTAGTATAATAAATCCAGTGGTCTAGTAATTATTTGTAGGGCTTGTGAATAAACACATTTAAATTTGTAGTTTAGAAAAACAGGCCAAAGCCCTTGTTTCCCAAAACAAAATGTGAACACCTTCTTGCATCATCTTTAAACTATATACAAAAAAACCCCAAACCTTATTTCTCATTTAATTGTTATTTTAAGCTGGTTGACACATATAATTGCTCTTAAGAGAAATCTGAACTTACAGTTCTGGTGCATTTCTAAAGGCTTTTGCCTTTCCTTCACATAGCATTTATATTTTTATATAAATAAAACTTGTTCCTTCAGTTTTATAACAACAATTAGCAATTTCCAAATATGTCTTGGGGTATCACACTCCAGAAAATTAAGCCTGATCTTGTTGACTCATACTCTCAGCAGTCTTAAAACTCTTTTCCATAGATATAATTTCTAAAAAGAGCTAATTTAGTTTCTTTGACACTGTGACCATTTAATAGAAACTGATTGAATTTCCATTTCCTTCAAGTAAACTTGTTACAAGACCAGGACATCAGTGTGCATTTCAATGAAGTGTATGTGCTGCATGCTTCCAATGGTTACGTGAGTAAAACTGTGTCACCGGAACCAATGGAGCTACCAAGGACGTCACATCATTCTTCCTTATTAGTAATATATTAAATATAGAAAAATTGAAATATTACAATGACTTGGAAGAAGAAATTCAGACATCAGTAAAGAATTACTGACTTGAATCACTTCTAGCTCTTTCAGACCTGATCCTGAGAATATAGGCAGTTATAAACTTTGGATTTTGTTTTCTTAAATAGCACACACAGAGTGGTAGATGCCACACTGCAAAACATACACTGATTTTTTCCTGTATGATTTGAGCTTTCTTGATATATATTTTTTCTACTTTACAGCATATTTGCCCTTTCCCCCACTAATTTAATCTTGGCTTTCTTACTGATGCTTTCATTTTTTGACTGAACTAAGCAAAAGGAGGTATGTGTGAGCCTCATCTCAGAAGTGTAAGATTGTGGATTTTTGGACATATAATACACTCTTGAAATCTCCTGACTTTTATTCTTCTATCATAATTTTTCTTTGTGGAAAATGATCCTTTACAAGGCACATGGCCCAGTTTTGTTAATACAGCCATGGACCCTTGCTCAACTTAACTGAAAAAGAATTGCTGTTGAGCTATTAGTGAGACATTCCATAGGCTAAAGCAAAGCTGGAGAAGAATGTTAAATGTAGAACTGAAACTGTTACATCAGTAATAGCAATTCAAGGACCCATGAGAAATACAAGGAAGAGAACAGGTATAAAGACCTGAGCTAAAAAGCTGGAAGACAGGAACTCTGTAACAATGACAACTGGCCTGTTTTAAAAGCAACAGAACCTGACACTTCCCCCGACTGATCATTTCTAGGCAGGAGGGGCTCCTCTGGTGATGGAGAGGGAGAAAAGGTGAGAAATGAGCATGTTCATATTAAGCCTAGTGGCTTATTTGTCCCAGCCCTTTACTATGCATATTAGCCAATACATAGGATACTTGCTATGTACCCAAGATGCATATATACTGCTTGCAAGGCTCCATGAAAGATGCCAAAATAGAGAAGAAAATAGGTAAGATACCAAGCAGAGGAAGGGTTACAAAACATTTTATCCATATAAAAATCATGGTTAACCATTCTTATTCAGCTGCTAAATTCCAGTCCAGTGATTACACCATACCGAATACTCAGCGCAGAATACATCACTCGACTGCAATTTCTGAGGCCGTACATGTATTAAGAGAAAGCCCTAATCACTGGACAGCATTAGATGTCAGAAGAGACAGGGACAGGTGGTGTTTTCCTGGCGTTCTGCTGAGGCATAGGCCTACTTCCAAACACATTCTTTCGGTCAGTAGTAGAACTGTTTGGGTTGGAAGGTACCCTAAAGCTCATCCAACCCTTCAGACCGCTATTACATAGATTCAGTCTATTAAAAACTGGTTAAGCATGCGAGGTGAAGGGCGGTCCTCCGAGCGACGCCGCCGCCCATCGGAGAGCCAACTACAAGCCCCACAGTGCCCCGCGGGGCCCTGTATCGTTCAAACCTGCCAATGAGGGTTCGCGGGGCGCCACACGGGAGGCCAGCGCGATTTTAAACGCCCTGGCGCCGTCCGTTCGGGGCGCGGCGGCTCTGCGGAGGTGAGTGGAGGGGAGGCCGCGACCCGGGGGGGCGGTTGGGACGACCGAGGGCCCCCGCCGCTACCGGCGGCCGCCATAGCTAGAGGTGTAAGCAGCGTTGTGGTGTGGCCGGGGGGGACCATGCGAGCTTCCCTGAGGTGAGGCGGAGGGCGGCGTGTGAGCAGCTCCGCGCACGCCGGGGGACAGCTTCTCCTTTCTGGGGGTGTCCTGGCTAACCTCTTGGCCAAGCCTGAGCTGGTTACGGTGTTAAGGTAGGGACGAGTGTACTTTTGCTCATAGGAAGGTCGTATTTGGTTCGTTTCTGGCCACAAATGAGAGGTACTGTCTGAAGCACAGCATGGGTTTCATCTGTGGAGCAGAGTCTCGGTTATGCTAGCCTAGGTTTAGTGCTGTAAAAGGGGTTTTAGCCTGTGGGGTAGCGGCCTTCTGCTGCGCACTGCAGTTGTACTCATGTAAAGAGTTCAGCTGTCGAATGCAGAATTTGCATTAAGGAATTTCAGAAATTCTATGCATCACTACTGTGTTTCACTGCTTTTTGCAGAGATAAAGTATTCCTCTTTGCAGAGATAAAACATAAACCATATTGGTGTCCTTAAACAAGACATGTAAGAGTTTTCAAAAGGAACGTTTGCCTCCATGCTAATTTGGCACTGTCATAAAATCCTGCAACCTTATTGGTTTTCTTAAACCTACTATGTAGGTAATTCTGTATTTCCCAGGCACTATGGAGGAAGGAAAAGAAAAGGCTGCATCTTGCTCAAGTTATGTGATTGAGGAAAAAACGGATATTTGCATGGGCAGTGGTAAGTGGAGAGCAGTTGGGATATTCTCTACCTAGTGTATCTGTTATTAAAAGCTACAGTTCAGATCTGCAGACCTCCTGTATCTGCTTCATATCTTGTTCTGTGTCCTCATTCCCTTGGATGGGCTGCTGTTGCCAGTCTCACACTTAAAAGCCTCCCCAAGGGTCTGTGAGGGAGCACTGGTGCTAAAGCATGTGCAGTGGCAACAGGTTATCATCAGCTGCTCTTCTATATATCTAATCTGAGCTCCTCCCTTTTCTTTATCTGTTTGCTGCTCATTCAATTAATTGTGTACATATTAGTCAACAGTAAAATGAATCTTTCCTGCTGGCTCCTGTTACTGTCCTGTGGTGGTCTGAACTGGAAAAGAATTGATTGGTAGGACAACTGTATTATCTTGCAGCTCTGGAGTATATATTTTCACTTTTCTTGACTGGAGGCAGTTAATACCCTTCCTCACAGCCAGATTTCATATTCCTATTATAGATCCTTAGAAATTAGCATTGAGATCTTTTGTGATATTTGGGCATCTATCACAACTATGATCATATTCGCAGTTTACCTTTAATTTTTGACCTAAAATATGCTTTTATTAATTACTTGAACCTGGCAGCTAAATTTTTTTTTGCCCCCTGACATCAGCTTTGCCAAATTGTCAAAGCATAATGCAGTAATTTTTATTGAAATCCCTACTGTGATAAAATTCTTGTTGTTACAGTTTCAGACTTTCCTCTTCTGACTGATGAGCAGTTTGATTTTGACCTTTCACTCTCTCCAGCAAGGTAAGGGAAGGTTCTGCAGATAAGCACACCTTTAAAATGGACACATAGAAGGTGCTGGGCTGACTTATTTTTCTTTGCAGTGAAAGTGAAGATGAAGTTTTTACTGGACCTTTGGGGCACAAAGAAAAATGTATTTCTGTCAATGTTGAAGCACAAAGTGCTGAAAAAGAGAGTGCACCTGTTTCTGATGATAAACTCATGTGGAGCCCACTTACAGGAGAGAAATTCGTGGAAATCTTCAAAGAAGCTCGTCTTTTAGCACTGCAGATAGAGACTGGAAGCAAGAATGAACAGACTAAAATAAAACAATCTGAAGAATTGGAAAACAAGATTACGGAAACATTTGTGGAAGACTCAAAGGCAAAATTAAAAATGCTGAGGAGCCAAAATATAGAGGCAAGTCCCAGGGCTCTTAAAAGAGAGACATACTGTGTGTGGGAAAGCCCAGCATGTCAGCTGCCACCTTGTTTCCAGAAGGAATCAGATAAACTTTTGTCAGATGCCAAAACACATGTTCTTCATACTCTTCCAGACAAAAGCCCTGTTAAAATTCTTTTATCTCCTACAAAAATTGCCAGTTCACCTCTGACACAAACACAGAAAACTAAGGAAGGAAACATGAAGGCAACTGGCAAACTGCCAATGGCAAAACCTTCATCTACTCTTGGAAAAAGCAATTTGTTGACTACTGAAGAGGTAAAAATAGATTCTGAGTAACAATATTTTCGTTAAACATAGCCTTTATGTGTTAGGAATGTTTGAACTGTCTACAAGCTTTATTTTTAAAGGTGAACCTTAATCCAGCGTTTCTTTACTTCATAAGATCCTTAGGCAGAAAACATTAATATATAAAAAAAGTCAGGGCAATACAGTATGTTATAGTAGCCAACTAGTTTATGACATAGAGCATCTGCAGGCACATTTCTGTTCCACTGTATTCTGGTTTTGTGAATACCATTATTCCTGGTTTCTGTTTAAATACTGCTGGTTTTGCTGGTAAAATTACTGCACTGGTCTTGGTGACTTAATGTCACTAAGGACTTGACTTGGTTCAAAGGCTTCACTAACTGTTTTATTTTCTTAACAAGATCAATTTGTGTCAAAAGCTTTATAGTGTTTTCTAGACACATCAGTAGCTTTTAAAATGTTTCATTGAAATTTGCAGCCCAAACTAGGAAAACATCCAAATAATTCTACAAAAGGAGACTTAAACAGCATGGGATCATCTGAAGTTCTAATTTCTGATAAATCTAGTGCTTATTCAGAGGTCTTTGAGTCTTCCTTCAGTGGCAGTTCCTCAGTACAAGACAAAAAAGCCCTTCCTGCACCAAGTAAGGTAATGGCAAGCATTCTTAATGTGAAAATATTTTTGTGATGTTCTGATAAGAAGAAAAAACCTGAATATAGTTTACTTTCTAATTTAAAGCTATATTGTTGTGTGTATAACAGCTTTAAAGTAGTCTCTCTTCAGTAATTGCTGTTCTTGAATGTGTATTCTAAGGTTATAACACAACATATTTAAGAGCAATTATATATGTGTTGGATTTACTGTGTTTCAGCCTATGCCCATTGTCTCTGGTCCTGTCACTGGGCACCACTGAATACTGGCTTTTCAGATATTTTGTAAATGTTGACGAGATCCAACTTGAGCCTTCTCTAGGCTCAACTCTCCCAGACCTCTAAACCTTCCCTCAGATGAGAGATGTTCCAGTCCCTAAATAATCTTAGTGGCCCTTTGCTGAACTCTCTCCAGTAGCTCCAAATCACTCATACTGAGGAGCTTCGAACTGGACACAGGTCTTGAGGTGTGGCCTCCCCAGTGGTAAGCAGGAGGGAAAGATCGCTTCTCTCCACTTGCTGGCAGCACTCCTAATGCAGAACAAGATACTGTTAGCATTCTTTGCTGCCAGGGCGTGTTGCTGGCTCATGTTCAGCTTGTCCACCAGCACACTCAGAGCTTTTCTTATAAATCTGCGTTCTAGCTGGTTGATGCCCAGCATACACTGGTGCCTGGATTACTCATTTTATTCTGTAAGTCCATACTCAAGTTTGTGGCAGGAATAGAAACAGCAAGCCCCCCTCCTAGATCTCATGTTCTGGTTCTGTATAATAACCCGATATAATGAACTGTTTCTGAGAAAGATCACTTTTAAAACTGTAATCTGAGGAAGAAGCTTCTCTAAAAATTTACAAAAAGTGGTGAAACCAAGAAAAAGCACAGTAAAATCATGTGTTAAATAATTTTTAATTGGTTTTGAATAAATTGTATTCTTTGATTCAGCCTGGGTTAAAGAAGGTAACACATCTGAAGCTTCCTGGTGTCGGTCTCCCAAGAAAGACTACATCATCTTTGTCATCATTTTCCAGCATAAACTCAAGTCTGAATTCAAGTTTACTCATTTCTCCCATAGGAAAAAATGGTAATCACAGATTTGTGCCACAAATCCATTTTGACATAGCTAAGCATGTCTTGGACTATGGGTTTGGATATGTTTTAAAGGTGTCCAGTACATCCAAGCAGTAACTGTTTGGAACAGAGAATAAAATTGTGTAGCCCAGTAAATCCCTGCGGACTAAAGATGAATCTTGGGCTTATATTGTTTGTGAAGTACTGACAGATGTAAGCACCACAGTTCTTGTAGGATCTATCAAGATATCAAGTTACTGCAAATTTTTAATTTTTAATTTGTTTCTGGGTTGATAATAGTGTATCAGAAGAAGTTGAAGCTTAAGAATAATAATTTTACATGATAGAAGTGTCTAGTCGAGACTCATCCTATTAATGAAAGCAGCGGGCTAGACTAAAAGTAAGAATCGTACAGAAAACTAAGAAAAGCATTTGTGGGGGAGTTCAGCCCATGGTGTTGATCAGTGTAACTTGAACTATTACCTTCTTGAATTCCTGCTTAAGGGAACATAGCCAACTATGCTGTGAGGAAATGTTGAAAATGGAACTTGAATCTGCAAGCTGCTTTGGCAGTTCTTGAAGAATATTCGACTTGATTGCAGTAATTTGGAATTTGGTGAGGAGACTTTCTAAGACAAAATTGGTGGAGGATTCAGGGAGTAAGTTTTCAGTAGCTGTATGTGTTCTCCTTTAAAGCTGAGTTGTTTACAGCATTTAAGTTTATATTTAAATTACTGGTGTTGTTTTCCCTTTGGGAGCATATTCTGCTTAGTCAAAAACTTATCAATAAGCAGTGATTCAGAAGTATAACTTAACTTTCTGTTTCAGGAAAATCAAGCATGTCTTCAAAAGTTAGTGTGAGTGGCTCTAAGCTTTCATCTAGTACAAACAGGTCAGCCTTTGCCAGACCTACCAAAGTGTCATCTCTGCAGGCTGCCAATGCTGAGACATCCAGGAGCCAAGCAAGATCAGTTAACACTCCCAAAATATCTAGTGTTGTAAGCTTAGGTAAACCTTCAGCTTCTGCAACATCATCCGAGGCTGTAGGCAGTGGAATTCAGAGGCTGAGCTCTGCTCCCAGTCTGCAAAATAAAGATGGAAGTTCAACAAAAGGAAGCCTGTGTCCAAAGCCCAAGGCTAGAGCTTTGTCAGGTCCTACAAGTCAAACTAAGGTTCCAGTGAAGACTAGAGGTAAGCACATACTTTGCAAGACTTGTCTTCTAGCTTGCGTATTAAAAGCAAATGTTACGTTAAATGGATGTTGTTTCATTGCACTTCTGTCCACCTCTTGGAAGGAATTAGTATTTTAATTGAAAGATATTTGTTATTAAAAAAATAATATGGCTAACTAATGAAACTTTTCTCTTTAGATATATCATCAAACAGATCAGCACCCAAAGCAGTACCATCTATTGGTTTACCATTTTGTGGCACACTTGGAAGGTAAGGCTGAACTGAAAACTGAATGTACTGTTCTGAGAATGGAACATGGTTGGGTGCTACAACAATCTTTAAAAGTTCTAACTTTTATGTCTAGTCCCTTTGGGCCCTCCAGGTTAGCAGTGTTAGTGCCTATTAGACCTGATCAAAGAAAACCAACCCACAACAACAAAACCAGACACACTTCACTGTCCCTTCCCTTTCACCTCCTCACCCTTCCACCACATCACTATACTGTGATTATCACTTTATAATAATTACTGTCCTTTACTGACCAAAGGGACATGAAATTCTATTGTTTAGTAGAATAGCTTGAATAAAACAGTTCCTAGAAGCTTTTGGCTAATGCATGTTCCTTTTTCAGTGCCATGGCAATGAGCACTCCTGTGAAAGCCTCTGAAGATGGGTTCTTTCAGAATGCTTGTTTCTCTGAGAGGTCTGTCTCCATGACTCCTGCCAGTCTGAAAGAGTCTGGTTTACCTACACCTCTTCGTCGTATCTCAGGCTTTCCAGCAGTGACTCCTAGATCTGCACCAAGAATGGCATTTTCTTCACATGCTGCATCTGTTTGCCAAAATTCCAGCTTTTCTACCCAAAAGACTCTTACAGCTGGGTAAGACAAACCTCCATATATGACATGTGTTGTAGGGAAACCGCCTCTACATGAATTTTAATAATGACTTTCAGATTTCAAGGACCTCTGTGAAATACTAGGATAGAGCATGGATTCTGTATAGGCCTAATAAATCTTTATATGTTGTGAACTACTGAAATACTGCAAGCCTTACTGAGATGAGTCAGTATGTAACATTAAAGAATTATAATCTCTAATAGGAAGTTATTTCTTGAGCGAGCAGACAGCTTAAGATTTGTATCTGATGGCTCTGACTGAAACAGATTTGGTGTTGGTGTTTTTCCTGTTGCCTTCTGATGAAGGGAAGCAGCTGGGTTAAATACCTGTTACTCTTAATTTTGCTTTATACTGTTGCCAGTGCTTCTGTAAAATCACATTTTATTAACTCATTGATTAAAAAAAAGCCAAGGATTTAGTTGACAACTATGTTTTCTGAGCAGGTTTACCTGTGTTTCATTTGAAAGAATTGCTTGCAGAGTGAGTGAATCCTATGCTGCTATTGTTTTCTGTTAAAATAATGTTGTCATCTTCATATTATCAGCCCAACATGGGCTCAAAAGTGGCATATAAATGTATGCAGGCTTGCTTCATGGTCGGTGGAGATGAACAATATTAAAGCAGGAATGATTCATGGCTAGAGAGCTGCTGCTATGTGTCATGTTACTTAGGCTAAATGTCCAAAATACATTTTTCTCTCAAGGAAGCAATTGCTTTCTCTACAATAACTTTATCATACTAATGGGATTACAACCCCTGGTCCTCCAGCTGATATTAGTACTTCCTCTCAGCAGGGACTGAAGTGGGTTGCTTAGTGATATGCAGTATCAATACTCATTTGCAAGTTGTTTGTTCAAAGCCTAAACAATACACTCCAAAATCCTGTGTATGAAGTTCAGGCTGCATATATATGTCAGTTTAAGATTAATTTCTTCATAAACCTGAAGTAATTAGCTTTTTTTTTTTTTTTAACACGGGTAGGCTATACATTTATTGCAGCATGAAATATCTTGTATTTTGCAGGTAACTAGCATACGTTTGGATGAAAATATGGGAAGCCTTGGTCATTTAAACTTGATAAAAAAAAAAAAGGTTAAGGGCACTGGCTGTCTTTAGGAGTTCATGCTGATTAAAGAATGCAATTATTGCTAATGCTCTTTAATGCTCTTTCCTCTAGTTCTAAACAGACAAAAGAGAGTAAGATACAGATGTCTTCTTCAGAAGATGATACATCTCCTCCACCTGTATTACCTCTTGCACTTAACTTCTCACCAGAAAAAAATGCTACAGAAGTAGTAGGAAACAAATTAAAAGAAGCTGCAGTACAAAATCAGTTGGTTGAAGAGCAAAAAGTTGAGGTAAGAAATAACAATACATTTTTCTACAATACTAAGCAAACTGCTTGAGAAGAAATTATTTAAAGATGATGGATTAGGGAAGACCAGTACACATGAAGTTAAAATGGATTAATTCTAATTGTTAATTTAGTGCACCCTCTAGTGCTTATATTTAGCACTGAACATCTGTTCAGTGTTTCTACTAAGATTTTTCTGCTAAGAAAGCTGAATGGTCAACTATATTAAATTTCCACTTCTGCATAAGTACTATGAAATCACTGTGGGTTTGATTAGAAAAGCAGAGTCACAAGGTAGTTCCTATTGCAGCCATAAAGTAGCTAAATTCTAGCACCTAACAGAAGTGCAAATCTGCATATGATGAATGAAGATTAAACCCCAAAGCCCACATAGTAGTAAATGCTGTAGTAAACTTGGTTAAGTGTCACTTATTTAGTCTAGTAAACACTTTTCCCCTTTCCCAAGGATCTACTGGCTTCATGTTGAGAGCTGCTACTCCACAGGCACTAAGGAGAAAGGACTGAACTGGTAGTGCTGAAACAATAAACTGTCATAGTGGCTACTGATTTATGAATACTGAGTTACAGAATAATCTGTAGATTAATTGATGTAACTGCATCGGTATTTTCCTTGTTGACTTACTTGATGTCACAAAGTATCTGTTACGGAATTGTTTAGCACATGTATAGAGTAGTTAAACTGGACAAAAGCATGACTAAAGTTTGGAGGTGTATGGAATAGATTATATGGCTAAATAAGATTGCACAATAATTGCAGTCAAGTAATTTAAATGACTTCAGTGTTATCACTTTTCTATTTTAACTTACCTACTTTAAAGTGGAAAAATTGTTTCATGCCCCAAGGAGCTCTTTTGCTTTGTCTTGCATTTTTCTTATTCCTGATGCCAGGCTTTGGCAGCGCAGGAGCTGAGATTTTACACTGTGTGCAAACAACCCTGCATGAAAAATACCCCACCTGTATGTTAAGCCTCTCTTATAATTATTATGGCTGCATAAATTGCCTAAGTCCTTATTAAAGAAGAACGAAGAACAGGGGAAAATCTGAACTATCTTTCTTTTCTTTAAGGCCATACTGGTAGATTTTGAAGTAGACACATCTCTCCCACGCATCTTGGAATGTGAAAATAGACCTCTGATTGACCTTTCCAATACTCCTGAAGTGAGTAAGATTACTCCTCTAAAGCCCGTGTTCTCAGGGCAGGTGAAGGTAAGTTACATTCAAGTCTTTTGGTGCAAATATGCTAGCAGAAAAATGTCAACTGGCTGGATGTATTTTGTTTGCAGAGCAGCTCCACAGTACTTGTAAGGGTTATTTAACATGAGCTCATGTTCAGTATGATACTACACACAAGGGGCTCTTAAGTAAACAGAACATAATATTTAAAATCAGTGTGCTTTAAAGAAGCTCAGTGAGCAATGTGCGAATACGAAAAGGAGGAGGATGGAGAAAGAACTTGATGCTTAAAGCAGTTGTGAAAGAATGAAACTGCTCCGAAGCAGGAAGTGAATGCTGTCTTCAGCACAACAGGCTTGCTGACTTGTTTCCTTTTCTTGTAAATTTCCAGTTCTTAACAGCAAGTGCTCATTTTCGGCAAAAAAGCAGGGCTGTCTCTCCTGTTTAACTCCTCTCCAAATCCCCTCCTTAGTTGAAAGGTGTGCATTGGAATCTACACTAAATTTGACAGATGTTTTCTAGGCAAATGTTTTTTGTACACTAGTGGCTTGAAAGTAGACACCTTTAGACGTCAGATAAACGGTGCTAACTTTGAGGACGTAGCCTTTGGTGATGTTGGATGTAGCTGGGATCAACTTACTGTCAGGTCCTTCAAAGCATCTCAAAAGAGGATTACAGAAATGACTTCTGGGGGCATGCTCAGAAGTGCTCTGCTCTGCCTGGGTGACTGTGTCACTCCACTATGCACAGTTGTGAAACTCAGAAAAGCCTTTTAGGCTTTTAGTGAGTATGGGCAAATAATCACCTTGTGAGAAGGTTGTGCTTGTCTAAGAATGAGCTAGATGTTTAAAAACTTGAACCACCTTTATGTGGTGCTTAAAAAACATTTGTTAAAAACCTCTGTGTGGTGCTTGTCTTCTGGTTACTAATGGGAATCCTAAACAAGAAAAAAAGTACTTGAAGACTGTTAGAGATTACTGCTGTTATACACAACAGCTGACTACAGTAGCTAAATTTGGGGTGGGTTTGGTTTTTTTTTCAGCTAATTGATTTGAGTTCACCTCTTATCACTCTGAGTCCTGATGTGAACGAAGAAAACCTAGATTCCCTGCTACTCAAGTTCTGAACTTGAGCCAAAATGAAGAATTCTTGGCATCTGTGATCTTTAAAGTGTTTAGGAATTACTCTTCACTCATATATGTTTTTTTCTGAATATGGCTATAGATTATCTCATAAACTGTGTTAACATAATAGAATTCAAGCAGTCCTGATGTGGTCTGAGTCTTATTAATGGTTTTGCTCATGGATGTGTTTAAACTGTTGCTCTAAGGCAAAAAGGATATTCTTTTTACAGGAAGACCTTATTTCCTATGTGCAATAAAGATTTAATTTAAAATAAATGATTTGTTTGCAAATTATTGTACACGATGCGTCTTATTACAGGCTTTGGTTAGATGATTTTAGTGTTTCACTAACAAATGTTGAGATGTAGGTAAAGCTAGTGGATTCCCCATGGGTTTTCATACAGAAGTGTAGCAAGTTTAGAAATGTATGTTTTACTGATGAATGCTAGTGGAATACACTACCAGCAGCAGCTGAGTTTGTGTGATTCAAAGGAGAAAGCAACAGCTTGCATATTTCTAAACCGAAGCAGAGATATATACTTAAATAAAAAACCCACAACTTTTGAGTGATATACATGTGATTTCTTTTAAAAAGGAGCTAAGTAGGATTCTGCCTCATACTTTAAGGACTTATCAGTTTGATAGAGGATAAAGAACTGGGTGGATTGCCACAAGCTCAATCTCCAGCTGGAGACTAATGAGTGGTGTCCCTCAGGGGATGGGTGTTGAGACTGGTCTTGTTCAACATCTTTGTCAGTGACATGGACCAGTGGGATTGAGTGCACCCTCAGCAAGTTTGCTGATCACACCAAGCTGGGTGGTTTGGTCGATACGCTGGAGGGAAGGAATGCCATCCAGAGGGACCTTGACATGTGTGTGAGGTGGGCTGATGGCAGCCTCATGAAATTCAACCACATGAAATCCTACAGCTGGTTTGGAGGAATCCCAGGCACAGCTACAGGTTGGGCAGAGAAATGGTTCAGAGCAGCCCTGCAGAGAAGGACTTGGGGGTGCTGGTCAATGAGAAACTTAATATGAGCTGGCTTCAGTGTGCACTTGCAGCCCAAAAAGCCAACTGTATCCTGGGCTGCATCAAAAGGAGCGTGACCAGCAGGTCGAGGGAGGTGATCCT
>JANRGW010008470.1:29804-74481 GCA_024733675.1 Psilopsiagon aymara | reverse complement strand
TCTTTTGATTTTGATTTGGTTTTTGGTTTTGAAAGAAATTTTTTTTTAGTGTTCCCAGTGGTTGGGAGAGGTGGATTCATGTTGATGGACCACATCAAAAACACTTTGGCAGCAGCAACAGTTCCCTTTTTATATTAAGGGAAAAGAGCTTATTGCAGTTGTGTTAGTACAGCATAAAAAGTGAATGCTTTTTTGGGAATCGCAGATCCTCACTTGTGGTGCAAGTTCAGTGGGAACTAGAGATTAGGGGCCACAGCCACAAGCATAGACTGGGAATGCTAGCAGCATCCAAGATTGCATGGACCAGTAGTAAGGGAATTTGTAAGCTGCAAAGTTTAGCATATCTGTCTAATCACTAACTGCAGATAATTTGTTTTAAAGGTGAAGGTAGTGAGAGCAGGTACTAAAGTGTGTTCAGAGAACTCACAGCATTCCAACATTTTTAGAGCTTCATTATTCATTACTTCCTGAAAATCAAGCTAATTTCTGTTCAAGACCTTTCAAGTATGTTTACACTGACAGATACAAGAGGCTGAAGAAAATAATATAGCATTTTAAAGCGGTGTGTTTTGTTGGATCTCCTTTTTTTTTCTGTTGCTGCTTAGTTTCTGGGCCATAATGTTGGCATTTTGTTTGGGAAAGCAATAGTTTTCCTCTGATTTACAGTCTACACAAGAATGAAAATGTATATATGTAAGACTTTGTTTACACTAAAAAAAATTTCAGAATCAAAACCGTACTTACACTTTTCTGTAGACTTTTCTCTCAGAATTTCTGTGATAGTGAACAACTCTTAAAGGATGAGTCACAGACAATTTTCATCCCATAACTATCATACAAAGTTTTAAGTAATAAAAGCAAGTATGTTTGGGAAAAATCACAGTAATATAGGAAAAGAAAGCAAAGCCTAAATCTTCACACAACTATTTGACAAGAGGAATTTGTCTGTGCCTACTTGGCTCTTTGTATACTTTCAATTTGATGTAACTCAGACTACAAAATAACAAAACTTTTTTCTACACTATCAGTAGAGATTTAATAATTGTCTTGATCAAAGGAAGAGTGAACAGAATGTGACATTTGAAAATATCTTAGGAAATTGAATTTAAATAATTCAGTTAGTTCTGTGAATGGTAACTTTTACAGCTGTAAAGCACACCCATCCAAATAGAAAAAATGTGGTGTTGCTTTTGGCAGCTTCTCCATTGTATTTGGATTGCTGGTAGTTCTCTGTTAAGGACCCTTGTGAGGAGGTACAGCCAGTGAAGGAGTCCTTTGGAGCTATTCATGTTATGGATTAAGCGCATACAGCTACTTGGGGTTGTGCCTTGGGCCTCTGTCTCACAAGGGGAGTTATTCATATCCTTTGGAAAATGCTGTTGATAATTAGTGCTTTGTAGGGCGGTGAGCTCACTCCCATTACATAAGATTAGTGCTGTAATAAGGAGCTGGCTAGTGTCTGTGGCCAGATTGTCTGTCACTTGGAGAATGCTACCAGCTAGGAAAGTAATGGGGCATATTGCCACTTTTAAAACTGTCAGAGACTCTATGCTAGTTTTAATTCCCTTCAGCATAGGA
The DNA here is from genome assembly GCA_024733675.1 of Psilopsiagon aymara. NCBI lineage: Eukaryota > Metazoa > Chordata > Aves > Psittaciformes > Psittacidae > Psilopsiagon > Psilopsiagon aymara. The sequence continues at coordinate 72,903 of JANRGW010008470.1, read as the reverse complement.
GCATTTATTCTTTGTGTTTTGCAATGCTAGACCTCAGGTTGTCAGTATTAGGTAGCTACATTAAAAAAAAAAAAAAAAAAACAAACAACAAATCCAAGAGGAAAACAAAAGAGAAATTTAATATTTAATTCTGGCAAAAAATAAAGTCCTCTCTTTTCCTGCGTTTATTGGTCAGTGAATCAGAATGCTTTAACTTGTGCAAATATGTAATTTCACCTCTCTCAGAAAGAGTTACATTATTGAACACGAAAACCTTCAAAAGGCATATAGTATTGTGGGGAAGGGACCTGCCTCTGAGGGTTAAATAAAGCAAACAAACTAAAAAGTACTGTAGTCAGCTGGAAACAAAAAGCTCATTGTGCCCATGTCCCACAGGATCCTTGGAGAAGGAGATTTTAAATTTACCAAACTTTTGGGGTTTGTGCTGCAGCCAGTTATTACAGCCTCTTTGTAAGATGCTCATTTGACCTGCATTTAAATGGAGAACTATATAATGTTATTAATGGCAGGTATATTTTTAGTTCAGCATGTCGCAGGCAGTAAGGAGAGCCTCTTGGACAAAGTGGGGTTTTGTCTCATTTTTACCAGGAGGGTCAGCAGTTACTTCAGAGCCTCATTATGGTTGGCTCGGGGCTAAAACTCTTGGACAGCTTTAAATTTGCAGTAATTGTTGACATAAATGACAAAGTGCAGGATTTTCCCTTTCTCAGTGGCTCTCATGGTAGTTATGCACAAAAAGAATAAGTCACACCCCAACACAATTTCTGTCATGCTGATAATATATAATTGTATTAGTGTGATTTCCAAAGAACATGTATTATACCAGCCAAAACTTAACACTCTACAATTCTTTGCTTCTACGGTAAAACACCTGAATATTAGCAAGAGAATTTCACCAGCTTTTTGCCACTCATTTTTCGGTCTCTGTAACGGTGCCTTCTGACATCCAAGCACTCACAGTATAACTGCAGAATTGAACTGTACTGTGTATGATGATAGAAGTTATTACACTAAGGAGAGTGTTACAGAGCAGATATAAGTCAATGTAGTTGCATCCACTGGCTTCAATTTGCTTTTAAAGAGTTAATAAAAGGCATATTTTATGTATAATTATTATATTTAAACTCCTCGAAGTTAGTAGCTGGACTCACAGGTGAGTAGACGTTGCCATCTAGTGGGTGTTCCTTGCCGTACTTAGTGGTCTCGCAGAAATGTTGTCATACTATGGTATTGTTTTAAATTAATGACAAAAAGTCATCTACTCCATAACACCATCAACTCCCCCCCAAAATATGGGATTGATATTGCTTTTATGTTTCAGCTCCATCAGCTGGCCTGTTTCACTCACTTGTGTTGTTTGTGTTCCTTAGATTTCTGTTCCAAATTTATTTTTCCTTAGATGTCACTGCTTATTCAATCTGCAATCAATCAGTGCTTGTGAATATTCATAGGTATAAATGAGTTTATGATATAAATGAGTTTATGTTATTCAGAGTCTTTTTTTTCCCCCCAACTACTTTATAGGAAATCAAAGAGTTTTTTGATAAATCCCACTCCTCTGTTGCCCAAAAAACTCTTTCAAGTGAAATCTTTCACAAAGGACAGAGGTCCTTTTGGGATTTTGTCTTCCTCACAGTATGCTGGTTGCCTGCCTCATCCAAATCCTGCCAGTTTCCCAAATCCCATGCAAATAAAGCTCAGATCAAGTGCAGGGAAGACTAAGTTGAGGGAAGCCATTCAACTATGATCCAAAAAATATCAGGCTTGGGAAATGTGGGTTTTTTGTGTACTTCTATATGTGTGTGTACTTCTAGATAAGTTTAAAGATAGCAGTTTTCTTCGAAAAGACTAGAATCTCTCTCAGCGAAGATTTACCAACACATTTAGCTAGGTCCCTCCTGACATGACAAGTTGTTTTGTCATACGTCTTTGTGGTGCGTGTAGTCTACCCTATAGAGTTTAGGGCACCACCTATGTCTTTAAAGCAAGATATGTAGTTAAGCACTCACTGAATGAAGTTTTCAATCTCATTAATAATTTTGGAGAGTTCTGTCAGACTGCTGCCATTCATAAAATTAAGCAGAAAAACCCTTTGAATGGCTGGTGTGAAATCAAGTGAAGCAGAGCTTATGCTATAAGGTAGTTTCTTGTCTTTCCCAAAGTATAAACACGTTTACATACTAGGTGAACATAATGGAAGCATTTCAGACCTTGCCAAATCTTCACAGTAATGTCTGAGGTTTTTTTTATTGGAAGGAAATGCAATCTCTTTCAAACTTCCCATGAGTGCCTCATGTAACAGAATTGGCGCTGTATTACAGGATAAGCCACAAATCAGGGTTTTCTGAACTGATCCATACACTCACTGTAACCTTGTGCTGATCTTGTTGTTCAGCCAACCTATAAGGCTGGGTAATTGCCAGGACTTCTGAAAATGAGATGTAATTTTTAGCTAAGCTATCTAATTATAACAGAGCCTCCACATGACGGACTTCTCTAGGGGCTTTCCTTATAAAGTCTTCTAAGAATTTGTCTCCTGTTGTGAAAAAAATGCACTCCTATTCATATGGAGGGTGTGAGGGGAAGGACAACAGCCAGGAAGCTTTGCAGTCATAGTTTGTTTAGTGATAATTATCAGGCAAAAAGTGTTCCTTCACTTTAACATGAAGTGGCACAGAGAGAATCCAGTCAGTCAGTCCCTACATCTTTCCTTGGTTTCTGGTCTTTTTACTTGCCTCATTAGTCTTGCATTAAGAAGCAATCAGATAGGAAAGCAGCCAGAATGAAAGAAAATAAAAATCACATTGGAATTAGCAAGTGCCAAAAAGTGCCAAGACAGATTTGTACTTTAAGCTTATTTAAACATGGTGAAAGCATGCTTCCTTTTCCCAGAAGGAAACCCTTAACCCTGCAAATCCAAATAGATGTATTTCTAGGAAATTATTTCCAGTCTTTAGTTAGGTACAAAAGGTTATTGCCTTTGGACGATAAAGAGGTCAAGCAGTAAAGGTTTGTTTGCATCAGTAGTTTATTTTGTTGTGTTTCATTAAACATAGTGCTTGTTGACTATTTTGGAAAGCCAAATCCAGGCAATTGATCTCAGCTACTTGATATGCCTTTTGGAGATAAAGGAATGGCTGAAATTTCCAAATTAGTTGGAAAGCTGAGACACTGGTTTACTCTCAGGTTCACCTTGGTGGTGCAAACATCTAAAAGAGCTGAGCAGGTTGCTCATTAATAAGGAAATGAGTCCCTCAAATAAGGCTGCTTATCTGAAAACTAAAATAACAAATCTTCCACAAGATAGGAACTTGTTCATGATGGAAAGGCCATGCTCATTCATTTGGCTGGCAACCATCTGAATGAGAAAAGCTGGGGACTAGCCAAAAAGGTTAGCTGCTTTAGAGCTCTTCCTATAACCCTGGCTTTCTAAATTTAATTTATGTGCAATGTCAGTCTGTCACCCAACTGGCAGATTATGGCTGTGAGTTAATTCAGTGCCATATAAGGAAATCCTCCCCTAAAATGTGAAACTTCATAAAATGTCCTCGTGGGCTTTTGAAACAATCATATCCAAGCTCCTCAGGTGAGGCAAGAGAATAAATTGTTGCTGTTTTACAGGCTGGGAATAAGCCAGCCGAGTGCATTGCCTAGTACCATGTAGGAAGACTGAACTGGATCCCACCTCAGCTGCAGCCCCAACCCATGGACCATCCATTTTCTTTCTACAGCAATAATTTCAGCGCTGCTTAGCAGAGAAAGCTAGAGCAAGTAAATCCAATGTGTCATGGTGGGCTTTGGTTTAAACAAACAAACAAAAAAATGCACAAGAAAAAATAACTAATGATTATAGTATAATTTAAGGCATAAAGAACATAACAGGAGCTCCAGTTTTCAGCCTGAAATGATGGGAAGACATACGAGTGGTGTGTCTCCAAAAGGACCAAATGAATGTACAAAAACCAAAATCCTGTCTCCAAGGCTAGGTCCTGCAATTACCTGAGTACGCAGAAACCTCCTTTTTTTTTTTGTAACAATAAGCGCCAAACTGATGCCTTGCCATCACGGATGTTGAAAGTTGTGCAGAGTAGTTGGTGCAGTGGTGTCTGCCTAAGCCTTTGGTTTGCCACTTACAGCCCTCACTGCCTTGCACTACTTCGAACTTCCCTCCTCACAGCCACCTCAGAAAAGCACACTTCACAGCTGGAGGAGAAAAGTGTAGTGGGACAGACCTCCTTTGAAGCACATTTTGAGTCATGTACTTATTAGGATTATATGTCCTAAAACAGTCTGGAAATGCTTTGCATTTTAATCCAAGGGAAAACTTCACATGTCATAGCAAAGTTACCTTAAAATCGAAGGTAGCAATACTTTTTAGGTCTGTCTGTGTGACCACCTAGTGTAAGTATTTCCTCTGAGGAGTAAAATGGTTTTAGGAGCTTTTCTTCCATGCATTAACTTAGCATTTGAATCTGTCTAGGTTTTAAGTAGCATAAGTAGCATTTTATGAATGATACATCTGAGAGCATTGGTAAAGGTATTGACTGCAGCTTGGTTGTTGGCAGAAGGGTATCTTGAGCTTTATTAATTCAAACACAGCACTCCTTAATGCAGCTTCATTGGTCTGCTGGGACAATCAGAGTTCACATGAAGGCTTAACTTAGCAGCAGGGTGACTGGAATGACACCAGAAGTTTTTGGCTTGTCTGTGAATATGGCTGATCTTTTTTGGATGTGATCTTAAAAACCAAGCAATGGTGCATGTTACAAAAACCTGAATGGTACATGTTGCCAAGGAATTAAGTTATTTTTCCCCTTCTTTTTGTAGAATATTCTTTTCTAAAAGACAGTAACGCATTGAAATATGAGGATCTTGTGGGACCTCAGTTGGAGTATTGTGTGCAGTTCCGGTGTCCTCAACATAAAAAGGACATGCAACTTCTGGAACAAGTCCAGAGGAGGGCCACGAGGATGATCAGGGGACTGGAGCACCTCCTGTATGAAGATAGGATGAGAAAGTTGGGGCTGTTGAGCCTGGAGAAGAGAAGGCTGCGTGGAGACCTCATAGCTGCCTTCCAGAATCTGAAGGGGGCCCATAGGGATGCTGGAGAGGGAATCTTTGTCAGGGACGGCAGTGAGAGGACAAGGAGTAACGGGTTCAAACTTAAACGGGGGAAGTTTAGATCAGATGTGAGGAAGAAATTCTTTACTGTAAGGATGGTGAGGCACTGGAATGGGTTCCCCAGGGAAGCTGTGAATGCTCCATCGCTGGCAGTGTTCAAGGCCATGTTGGACAGAGCCTTGGGTGGCATGGTTTAGTGGGAGGTGTCCCTGTTCATGGCATGGGGATTGGAACTAGGTGATCTTAAGGTCCTTTCCAACCCTATCTATTCTATGATTCAATGATCTTAAATGACACAGACACTTTGGAAAGGGCATCTTATTCAGGACACCTTAAGCAGTTTCCCAATGGAATAATTACGACCTGAATATCTTAGATGCTTACTGCACTTACTGCAAGGGTAGGGGAGTCTTTGCACTTAGCACAGTTGCTATGAGAAATTGTAAGGAATGCCTTTGGAGAAAACCACTACAAATCACTATGTGACCTGAGGGACTTGGTTCTTTCCCATTATTTTTTTGTTGATGCAGGCTTACTGGAGATAGTGCAGCCACCCCTGATTTACACTAGGGTAAGTGAAAACCAGAATCATACTCACGGTCATGCAAAAATGTAATCCGTTAAGTGGAAAGCAAAATATTAGTTTATTTGTCTAGCAACTTATTCCACTCAAACTGTGAGAATTTTTTTTTGCATCATTATCCCATTATCAGTGTCTAAATAAGGAACTGAAAAACTACAGAGAAGCTGGGTGGAGACCTAAGAAAGCAATTCAGCAGTCTGGAACTTCCTCTGCTAAGCAATTCTGGCACTAAACCCAAGCAATATCAGAGTTATTCAGCCAAAACAAATCTGCGTAATGATGGTATCAGATGTGAGGTAACAGCAAGTCAAGCTGGAGGATATCAGACATTCTTGAATAAACCACGGGGCCTAGATATAATTCTCTGCCATTACACAGCAGCCCTGCCAGCAAAGCAAACACAAATTCTGGAGCCATGGCAAGGCAAGTAAGAGCATATGGAGTCTAATATTTTGCTTGGGGTGGGAGCTGGCAAGCTGCTGAGCACCTTCAGCTCACACTCCCCCAACAGCCATTAAATATCCCTCATTCCCACACGGTGATCCCTGTGGAAGCAAACTGCTCTCTAGTATCATTTCCACAAGAAACAGCTGCAGTGCTTCTTGAAGTCTTTCCTTTGCTGTCAGGATGGTATTGATTAAATTTTTCTACCACTAGCTTTCTTTAGTTTTTCTATGTTTTTCTGTATATCTGGGCATATTCTTGAAGACAATTGGATTGCCTTAAGAAGTTACTGCCCGTCATCTGAGCCATGCAACCAGCCATGCATTACACTTGTCACTTAGGTTAGCAAATCTTTTCAGCTGTGTTGGGCACTCATAGATGAAGACTTCTTTCTGCTCACACCACCTCTGCAACACTTCAGACTTTCCACATTTCCCTGGGGGGCAACTTTTTTTGCATCCTTAACCAGACCCGCTGTGAAAAGGTGCTAGACCGTTGGCTCAGATGCTATTACAAAATACCTTTTTGGAAAAGGGGTCTTGGAGCATGCTAAGTTACATTAATACACTCCATGCATGGACATATTCCTTCCTCCCCCTTTTCCTTCGCCCTGTCCCAGGAGATATGCACAGAGCTTGCTTTTCTTTTGCACTACATTTTGCAGGAAGCCTCCCACACCACCGATCCCATTTGACTCACATGTTTGGTATTTGGCTACTGTGCTTGAGAAACTCAGACTCTCGTTTATAAGCTAATATGATAAGCTGAATTCTGGACTTGACTAAATGAGTTAGCATGTATTGTAGCTTAGGACTACTGGACACAGGAATGGAGAGATTGAATTAAGCTGGTTCCACATAAAAAGGGAGATGTTTTATTGAGAGACATACATGCAGTGCAGAACAACTTTATTTAGATCATGATTGTTAAATTGCTTGGATAATAAAAAGCCTGTGATAGGCAAGATGACACCTGGTAGGAAAAGGTTAAGTATTTAAGTCAGTTTTTTCATGGTTTGATTCATTGTAAAGTAAATACTACTTGTGTGGGGTATGTTAACTTTTTTTCTAAAATGTGTTTGCTCAGGCAGTGAATAGGGGTTATTTCATAAAGTTAACAAAATAGAAAGCTAAACTTTTATGACATTTATATGTGCCAGCTTTAGATAGAAAGATACAAGAACTGAGGAAAATATAAGCACTATAGAAACTGTGTCATTTTGACCATACAAGGGGCTAGCTGCCTGGTTAATGTCTGGAATTTATGTGAATTTTAGTTCTTTCAGATTCTATTTTTATCCTTCACTAAATTCTTCTTGGATTGCACAGCAGAAATCCCAAAGAAAATTGCTGAGAATAGTTTCCCAAATCTTCTCTTGCTTTTCTTTGCATAACGTTAGGCAAATCTCAAATTTCTGTGATTCATTTGGGATTGAGATGAAGCAAAAAGTGGGACAAAGATTGTACCACCTCTGCAAGGACAATAGGCTATATGTCCCCTACCAAGGACCACTGCATAGATTTTCAGTCAGTGTGACTCTCCATTTGTTTCTATTTTTCCTGTTTATTGACTGAAAAAAAAAAGAATCCTCTTTAATTTTCATTCAAAAGTGACACTGTGCAATGACAAGTTTAACTCTGCTTGGAAAAGTGCACTCTACAGTGGAATACATGCGGGCTTAGCCAGTGCATGGAGCTGCACACAGCTTGTCAGCAGCTGGCATCCGCAGGTCTTGGTAAGGACATATCTTTAGGCAAATGCAGGTCTGAAAGCTGCAGTGCTGTGGAGATAAATAAGTGCAGATCTACAAGTAGCCAGCTTGGATCCTAATGAACAAACTGCTCAAATTGATATGCCAGATCTGTGGCCCAGGTGCAGTTCTAAGAAACGAGATATATATGTATATACTGTATATAAAACATATATACAGTATATATATACACTATACTGCATGTATAGTGTATATATATATGTACATATATATATACTAAAGATAATTTTCAGGCATTTGAAAGTTCTTTTTATTATTATTCTTTTTTCTGGTCATATACCAACAATCAGATTTCCACTTCTAAAATTAACGCACCAGTTCCTAGTTTTATTTATATGTATCCATAGATGTCTGGAACTATTTTTTCTACAGAGGGCAGAATTTTAATTATCATTTCTAAAGATGAAAGGCTGTTCTATATGCTCAGTCTGCCACCTAGGTCTTTTTAATGGAAATACTGATCTGCAAGGATCTTGGGGCATATTCTGACACCTTTACTTACTTTACACCTAGTTCTGCAAGTCATCCTATTGAATGACTTCATTAAATGAGGTCAGAGAATAAATAAACTGAGTCTGACAGACTGTAACTTTACCATTTGGAAGATGTGGGCTAACGACTGTTATGTGCTGTTTATTGCATTTCCTGGCATTCCGCTTCACATCTATGTAGGAAAGAATATGTTTCAACACACTTAGGATCAGAGTTTGCTTGCCATGAATTGTGTCACTTTGTTTTGTCCACCTGACATCAGTTTACAGTAAGTGAGAAGCTAGAGCAGAATATTTTTTCACAGTAAGATAATCTGTTAGTAAGAGTGGGAGGAAATTATAAATCTAGCTTTGCTTAGTTCATGCTTAACAGCCTGAATCAAACAATTGAGATTGCTCTTCACCAAATGTAATGAGTGATCTTCTGTAAAAGAGAATGTAAACACACTCCAACACCTGGAATAACAGCTCTGCTACTTTTTTTTCTGCAGCAATATGAGAACTGGAGACCAAACCAGCCAGACAGCTTCTTTTCTGCTGGAGAAGACTGTGTTGTTATAATATGGCATGAGAATGGGCAGTGGAATGATGTACCATGCAATTATCACCTTACCTATACCTGCAAGAAAGGAACAGGTACAAAGTTTCCAGTAGTAACAACAATGTCATTCTTTAAAACTTAGTTTTACAAAGTTAAAATGACAAATTCTAGCTTATTTCTGGTGACCAGTACAGTGAGCACTCAACTGAGCTAGCCTCACAAAGTCATCTTCTGCCCACATATTACATCTCTATCTAATCTGTTCTAGAGTCAGGCACAAAAGTGTACACAGTAGAAACTCTTGGTTAAAACCAGGCAAATTTCTTCTTGGGTACAGATCTCAGCTAAAGAGGCCTTCATGTACCTGGCAGGCCTGCTTTACTTCTACATCATGAACATATTACTAACACTTATTTCCTCAAATGGCATCATTGTAAAGCATTTGAGAGGGAGAGTATTGGTAGGCAGGCAGGCAGAGCAGGCTGCTGACCACTGGTATGTAGTTAGCTTTTCAACTTCAGCTGCGAATACTTTTCACCCATCAAGTAATCCTTATCTTTGTCTTCCTCCTTTCCCAAAGCACCTCGTTAATGGCACAGCTGGAATCTGAAAAGCTCAATTAGTTTATACACTGTCAGAGCTGATACAGGAAACCTGGCTGATACCAGGAGCTGTACAGAAAGGTTTAGGAACTGCCTCTGTCTCTTCACGATGGGAAATTAAGGAAGCAGCCAAAATCTTGCGCATGCTTCATTGTTCCCAATTATCATTTACAACATTTTGTTAACGTGTTCTCTAAGCCTTGACAGATCCGTCAGTTCTAAGTGCTTTTTAAATAGTCTATTTTTCCAGAAGACATGAGAACTATTGAAAATTATACTTCTTTTAAATACCTGTAATAACTTCACTAGTTTTCAAGTTTTGCAGCTTTTCAGTGAAAATTACTTCTGTGTTTGACTATGCCAACCTTTTTGGCTCAAAGTTACTCCAGAATTTTAAACAAAAAAGGCAATGGTAACCGTACTATCTACTGTTTTCCAATTTTCATAATTACTGTATTTGGTCTATAAGGCTGCAGAACTACAGAAAAGACTGTTCTTGCCATCCTTATTTGGCTGTGTCTCTTAGGAGTCTGAGGCTCCTTGATATCCTCCCTTAGCCAGGGTTTAAATGTCAGTACCATATTCAGAAGTGCATTTAAAAAATGATGTTTTGTGTTATGCCTTCTCTTCCTTTCAGTTGCTTGTGGTCAGCCTCCTGTTGTAGAAAATGCGAAGACCTTTGGGAAGATGAAACCCCGTTATGAGATCAACTCACTTATTAGATACCACTGCAAAGATGGTTTCATCCAGCGTCATATTCCAACCATTCGGTGTCAAGGAAATGGAAGATGGGATATGCCTAAAATTACTTGCATGAATCGTGAGTTCTTTGAAAGCAAACCAGTGCTGGATCAGACAACAGACTAGTTTAGGATTAATAAGTAACAAACATAATATTTTAAGAGAAGTGCAAATCTGGCATGATATTATGACAGCAGTACTGCTCACTCTAGCTGTAGGAAAAAACATACAGCCTTCAAAACTAATGGAAAATATTCTTCTTCTGGTTTTATGGAAACCACTAAGATTCTTTTAAAGTAGACAACACTCTTACAAAACCCCTGAAACCAGCAGGTTCCTAATAGCAATAACAATTCTTTTTGCAACCGTGGTCTGATTATGTGTGAGAGATGTTTCTCCTATCTGTAATGTGATTGTAGTATCAGTTAATAATTTGTTAACCCTCTAATTAGTCAATAATAAATTGAACAATAATGCGAAGTGTAGCCAGCTCTTAGTCATTAAAAACTGTTAAATTAATTTCCCTTTTCCCCTCCTTCTCATTGCAGCATCCACATACCAAAGGACTTACTCTAAGAAATATTACTATAAACATTCTTCATCAGGAAAAGGAACATTGTCAAATTCATCAAAGCACTATCATCGCTGGATCAGGACGTGGCAGGACTCAAGGCGCTGAGAGCGAAATGGTGAATGGGGATCTCCACCATTTCAGCCAAAGTCATAACTTTCTGTGCCTTTTTCTATCACTTATTAGGAGTATTATGAAATTGTTTTGAAACTATGGACTGCGGTATTCACAATGCATTTTGCAAAAACATGGTGTTTATCAGAAAATTAAAAAATAAAAAAAAAGGAAAAGTGCTTATGGGGATAAAAGGAAACCATTTCCAGCCTATAAAGATATTAGTTTTCTATATGCCATCGGTGTGGACCATTTTATGATATATACCAGCCTTCTGCAATATTTAAACAGCTCGATTTTAGCACCAATGAAAATGTAAATAAGATGATTTTAATGTGTTTGATTGTGTGTTGTTTTTAAAATCTTGTATATAAAATGAAAAGTCACACTAATTTCAGGCATATTTATGGTTAGAACGGCCTCAGAGGTCTTCAGTCATTTATGACATTGTTTTTATGTTGTTTACCTAGGCTGGAAATGGTTGAAATAACTTCACTGACTGAAATTTGTTGCTATCAGTTGAAGATAAACACACAAGTGACATGAATTTATCTTTTTTTTAAATGGGAACTGTGCCAATTCCCATCCAAGGTACAGTTTGTGTCCATGTGATGCAAAGTTTAGGTAGAGCACATAGAAGTGGCATGAAGCATGAAATAGGGACTGCAATGTGGAACATTTTTTTTTCCTGCTCTCCATTCCAGCTTCAACATTCATGAGAAAGGACTGCATGGAGGAGTTGTGTATGAAAAATAGGGCCTGTAAAAAATCCAAGTGCTAATACATTAACTTTATCAAATAGGGCCACTTTTTTAAAAGAAAGAAAAAATGGGGGAAAAAAAAAATTAGAAATTACTTTCATGACATTAACCACAAGGTCTATATTACAGGTTTCTGCATTCTATAATGGAGATAGACCTGGTGTTTGGGGGATTTTTTTTTTTTTGTAAAAACAAACAAAAATCAAAAAAGTAATTAATTTTGTATATATAACCATTTTTTAATCTTTTTATAAAGTAATGAATGTTTGTGTATGAATGCTGCAGCTGTGAAGCGTACATAAATAAATGAAGTAAGCCATACTGATTTAATTTATTGGATGTTTTTTTACCCATGCAAAGAAGATTCAAAGAGCTCACTAGTGCAGCATTGGCCCACGAGCTCCAGTTTTGGAACCATCTTTCAGTTCAACTGCTATTTCCCTAGAGAATAAAATTCCTGCTAAACAGGATCATTTGTTTGCAGTTGGATGGGTGGAAACTCTTGTGACCCACAGAAGAATCAGAATCTTGGCTTTCTAGAAAGATGTGTGTGCACAACGAGGTTATAGGTTGTAGCTGGTGCTGTGTGTACGTAGGAGTTCTCTATTATGGCTTCTTACCCTGATCAGCTTGATGACTGATCTGGATATGTACAGTAAATGTAGAAGGTAATGTCTGAAATGACCTCTCCACAGAAAGGACTGTTATTTCTGCAAAGTGCCTTGCGCACCTTTGGGCACAGGACAAAAAAAAAAAAAAAAAAAAAAAAAAAAAAAAAAAAAAAAAAAAAAAAAAGAAAAAAAAAAAAAAAAAAAAAAAAAAAAAAAAAAAAAAAAAAAAAAAAAAAAAAAAAACAGTGAAAATAAAACAACAGTAAGTTCCCTACGATATACCTTTTAAAATAACATTGCAAATACAGAACAACAGGACAACAGGTGGGAGGTTTACACCCTTTGTTAGTGTGGGGTTATGATGCATAAAAGTTGGAAAGGAAAGGAAAAGATTTGAAAGCCGGCCAACATGCGTTTGTACCAGGCACAGCTGCCCATGGAATGACCTTGCCACAGCTCACTGGGAACAGTAATTGCAGTTCCAGATGACATCTCCTAAGGAATTGCAGTGACCACCCCATTGAGTGTATTCAGCCCTTGTGCGCTCAGTGTGGCAGTGCTCACTGTGTTGGCCGGTTCGTTCCCCACCCCTCACCCCCAAACAATGCACATAATACTTTTCTCTATTTATATTATTATCTTGTATAGTGTATAATGTGAATGTCTGGGTTTCTTGTGAATGAAAGTCTAAAATCTTTGTAACTTTTATATCTGCTTCTGTTTCACCAAAGAAACAAGGTCTTGCTATACTGTGACTTGTCTTGTTATTGCATGTCTTCCTGTTTAAATCTATGCAATGTGATTTTTTTCATATGAATACAATTAGACTGTCAGGTACTTCACAATTATCATGGGCTTAATCAAGTGCCCACTGGAATCAAAGAGAATCAGCTGGCTGAACTTTAGTAGTTGCTGCATTTGACTTTATATGAGCAGCTCTAGGGGATATTTTAAGATATACATTGTATGTTTTGAAGTTGATTATTGCTTGTATAAGTCAAGGCTCTTTCATAAATATACAGTATTCTACACATCACTTCCCTGTACCAGAAACATACAGAACAGAAAATATATTTTAACACTTTGCAAACTTTCTCACCATATGTATAAAAAGCCCTGCATAGATTTGTTGTTTTCTTGTCTACTTGTTGGATTTTAAACAATGTTGTAAGGCATTCAGATAACATTGTGATTGTAGTTTTAAATAGGTTAGAAACAGTGCTTATATTGATTTTTTTTCACCTCCTTCTATTACTCATAATAAAATAGGACTGACAACATTCCTTATTAAAAAAAAAAAAAAAAAAAAAAGAAAAAAAAGAAAGAAAACCTGTTACCCATGCTTGTTTATTTAGACAGTGAATGGAACTCTATCACTGGAAAATTTTCTGATACTAATGTAAACCCCAAATGTTCCAATACCAATCCCTGCAAAATGCATCACAATGAGCACCTTGACTCCTTCATGTGAAGCATGTCTTAACTCCAGTATGAAGAAGCCTGTTGGGACTGCAGTAGAGGAATAGAAGACAAAAGTAGAGTCTTAAATACAGTTTTTCTAAGTGAGTGTTTCTTAGCTCTGCTTTCTTGCCTATCAACTTAAAACAGAATTCTTTCTTGCTTATTTTTCAGTTACCTTGTATATGTAGAGAAGTACATATAAAGTATGTAGCTTGTATCATGCTGTCCTGTCCCAGGTAGAAGATGGCTCAAGCTCTCTGCAAGCTTCATCTCTCCAGGTTGAAAATTTCTCGTTGACCTCAAAACATTTTAAGATGTGGCATAACAAAATGACTGAAAACTCTCTGGTTTCAGTGCAACAGTTAGTACACAAAGGCAAATGCATTCTTTCACAGAGAAAACACACAACTTTTATCACTGGTTGTAAGCAGTAATGTGCATAGAACTCTGTAAGCATGCTGGTTTTCCCTGACAAATGATGGAAGGGATGAAACACTGACAAAAGCTGTTAGTACAGGTAATCCAAGAAGTGTAGCCATTATAAGAACAGAAATATCATCCAGAAAAAGGTGTATCATTTGAACACTTCAGCAGGAGACATGGAATGAAACTTAAGAGCCCATAAAGCACAAACTGATGGTAAATTTTGGTTTTCACAGCAAATAAATATATTCAAGTGGGGAAGCCATCAGTTGTTTCTGCCATAAAGGCTAAGTTACTGTGTAAATGCAAATTAATAAAGAGAAATGGGACCTTGAGGTGTGTTAGCAAGTAATTTATTGCAAGGAAGGGAATGGATTCATGATACTACAAAAATGCCTCAAGATTTCCAGCTAACAATAGCCGGGAGAAATGAATTCAGGCTGGAAATGTTCCAGCAGCTTGCCTCTCAGATGGTCGGTAGGGTGGAGGAACCAAAAGGAAGGCAAACACTGATGGCGGTCCTGCACAGATGGAGCAGTCCTAAAGAGCAATTACATGGCTTCTGGTTTTAAGATCTAGAAGTTGTAGCGATGAGAAGTCACTTGCTAATTTGAGACAGTAGGTAACTGGTTTAGGAAAGGGAATAAATGGCATGTTTTTCTTCCGTAGCAGGAGAATAGCAGGAATTTTAATCCTGTGTTTCTCACACTAAAGTGTTTCGGGTAATAATTACACTTAATATTCCGATGTGGTAGGGAAAAAACAAATGCAGAGGCTGGGCAGACGGCAGACACAAAGATCTGAAGCAGATCCAGGCAATGGATCTGTGTTTGTAAGCTCCCTGTTTCTTCATAGTGGCTTCAAAGGGGCTTTTTCCTAAGCAGGCGAGGGAATTTTTGATTCTAAAGGCAGTAGAATCCCAGGATGCTCTCTGCATGGTTACAACAAACCCTTAATGAGATTAGAAAAGTAGGGGTGAAAGCAGCAGGTACTACTGGCAATGCTATTTGATGAATGAAAGATGTATTTGATGGTTAAAACCACACCTATTCTTCCACTGCAGATTGCTCATCTTAAACCATGGCAGCTTCCACATGCACTCAAATCCTGATGAAGTATGTGGGACAGTAAGGGGACTGGTAGTGATCCAAGTACACTTTCCATGTTGTGCTCTTGGTCGATGAAGATGCAGCCCCCAGCTCCAGGTGGCTGCAGAGATGGTGTTGTACCTGCATTACCAGCAGTGTAAGGTGCCTCAGAGGTGCAAATGCCATGCTGGAGCTAATGTCCTGTGTCTCCTAAAAGGGCATTTAAATAGAAATGTGCTCTGTTAACAAAACCTTTGGTATATTTCAAACCATGCTGTGGCCAGGCTGGTATCTGCAGCTTGAAAATGGCTGATGTACAGGGCTGAAATGTCAGCTATGCCCCTTTGCTTTTGAAGAAAATAAAGCTTTCCTTCCAGTAGGCTGAACAGGTCATGCTGCTTTTCTCATGCTTTTAGGCTGTAAAGAGAATTCTAATCCCTGCACAGACTCATTGATCATGGAATGAGATCAATTACATCCCTTGGAGCCTTGCAGAAACCGTCTCCATTAAGTATCTTTGAAACACGATCTGCAGCATGTTTCAGCAAAGGTCTGTCTCCTTGTGCTGTGCCATCACTGACAGGGACCAGCAGCAGATACTTCAAACATGAGTGGAAGAAGTTTGGATCCCTTCTCCCCTGTGTCCTGCAGCCTGGCTCCCTCCCTGTGGCAATTTTCCAGACTGACATTTTCAAAGGCAGAGTAAGAAGGATGAAATTCAACAGAAAATAATAGTGTTATGGAAGGAAATTGTGATGTCAGAGGTGAAAATGCAGTGGGAATGATGGGAGGAAAAATACATGGGTATTGATTTGAAAATGGAAAATCAATCCATGGTTAATATTGTGGAACTTGAATTTATACCAATGAATTTATACCAACCAGGCTGTGATATCCCTAGTAAGTGGACATCAGCATAATAGCTACATATAATATACAGCATATATTATTGTAGTTTTTATAAACTGGCCCAAATGCATGTGCTCTTTGTTTAGTTTTTTTGTTTGGACTCTATGGTTTCAGACACTTTTTTAAACAGCAACTTCAATCTTTCGTGACTTAATTTACGACAAAACTTTTAGCCCATGTTTGAGCAAGTGGGCTGCAATTTCAGTCACTCGCTAGCACCCAAAAAATGTCAGGAAAAATGTTTGCACTTGTGAAGCAAAACTTTTGAATTCAAAATGACGGGCAATGTGGACACAAAGACTTCTCTTGTTGCCTGAAGTGACA
Source organism: Psilopsiagon aymara (assembly GCA_024733675.1). Lineage (NCBI taxonomy): Eukaryota > Metazoa > Chordata > Aves > Psittaciformes > Psittacidae > Psilopsiagon > Psilopsiagon aymara. The sequence continues at coordinate 56,347 of JANRGW010008470.1, read as the reverse complement.
TTAACACACTGCTGATGTGAAATGACTTCTGATGATAAGAGAAGATCTTAAGACATTCAGCATTTAATGTCACTCTTGGGTGGGAGATTCTTCCTGTAGAAAAGATTCCAAATGTGAAAGTTAAGGAAAAGCTTGGAGTTTAGTCTACAGAAGTACTTTGAGCTTTACATTATACTGGATAATCGCTAACACACAATCATAAACAGAAGTGAGTTTACCTTTAAGGACATAGTTTTATAGTTGCATATAGCAAATCTTCATTTTTCAAGGGTGAAAAGTCAGATGGGTGTATTTTGATTGTCTCATTACCGTGGGTCCAAGGCATTATTAACAACATCAGGGCTAACATTATTGGAAAAAATATTCATAGAATCACAGACTGGTTTGGATCAGAAGGAACCTCAAAGCTCATCCAGTTCCAACACCCTGCCATGGGCAGGGACATCTTCCACTAGACCAGGTTGCTCCAAGCCACTGCCAGGGATGGGGCAGCCACAGGTTCTCCAGGCAACTTGTGCCAGAGCCTCACCACCCTCACAGTAAAGACCCTCTTCTTTATATCTAATCTGAACTTCCCCTGTTTAAGATTTCACTTACTACCCCTTGTACTATCACTACAGTCCCTAATGAAGGGTCCCTCCCCAGTATCTTTATAGGCCACCTTCAGACACTGGAAGGCTGCTCAAGGTCTCCACGCAGCCTTCTCTTCTCCAGGCTGAACAGCCCCAACTTTCTCATGTTCTTGTGTACATTCACATTCTGGTTCAAGATGCAGTATGGAAACAACCTTTGTCCAAGGATCCTGAAGAAATACTTAAGAATGAAAAGCTTGATCTTGCAAGATATTAGCACCTCCTCCTACTTGTTCTTCAAGTAGATATGGTCTTGTAAAAATTAATTTTCAATGCTAAATGGTTCAGTACCGCTAGGATATGAAGCTTTGCTCCAATATTTATTAATAAAAGTATCTTATTTTGCAACATGATTAACATTATGCCCAGAGGCAATGTTTACAAAGGTAAAGCCAAAGATAACTAAAAGACCATTAAACTATGACTCTATGAAATAAACAAATGATGAAATGTTCATGTTTTGCTTCATTGTGTGTTCAGGTTCAAGTTCAAAATGGATGGATTAAAGAGGAAGGCTGAGAAATACGACTATCTGCAATATCATCTATTCATACAAAAAAAAGCATAATGAGGAAAGTGCGCCTACCACAACCAGATAGCAAAGATCTTCTGCTAATGTCTAACCTAAACTCCCCCTTTTAATTCAGTTTAATTAAACTCAAATCAAGTTCTAGCTTTGGAAATGCTGGAATGCTATTGATTCTTTATTTTTACTTCATTTTATCTTATTTTATTTTACTTTTAGGTTTTGCTGTTTCAGTGATCTGAACATCTTCACTTTTTAATTAAGTCCACATAGCTGTTTGGACTTGGAAAAAAACCTCTTAACTCCCTGATGATTACAGGCCTGAGGTTTTAGAGCTGAATCTCAAGCTTGTATGGAAAGCAAAAAAAAATTTGTCAGGTTATAGACAGGCACTGACATGTTCAGATGTCCCCTTTGAGGCTTAAGAATTTGTACTGATAGTCACTACGTACATTCTATTAATAATGTTATGGTGATCAGACTTGGGAAATTCCAGTGCCTATTAATATAGTTTTCACAATGGCCCTTCTTAAAGTTGCTTGAAACTGAAATGGAAAAAAAATAAATATTTCCCTTCACCACCTCAGTCTTTGTGGTGGTGACATGTATCCTTATACATCCATTTATAAAAAGCAGAAAACACTAGTGGGGGTGTAAAAATATGTGTTTTCAGTGAATATAGCGCTTGTTCCTCCCCCTTCATGTGTTGGCTACTTCAAGAGAAATCTGGTATTTGTTACCATATTAGAATCAGCTTTCAGATTTAACCTTGAAGTAGGAGTGTGCCTCCTCTTCACTGAGAAGACTTCACAGCAAAACTCTATGCAGCAAAGAAAACTCTCAGCTATCAGCTTGTCCTTGTAGGAGAAAAATCCTTACACATCATGTTATTTTTCTTTTTCATTCATGCATTTCACTGAAGTAGGACAAGGTCCACTCAAGGACCATTTGGTCAAACTTAAGTACACAGTAAGCCTTTCCCCTTCAGGCATAAAAAGGCAGCTGTGGTTAAGGATTTCTGCAACTGAACTTGTTAGAGGGAAAGAAGAAACAAATTTCTGTAATATGCCAATTGAGAGGGATTTATAGGAGCAGTAACCTGCTGCCCTTGAAGCTTCTGGGTGCTTTAGCTAGGTGAGCTATGCATTTCTGAAAATCCTGGTTGTTTTACATTAGAAATGCATGTGGCTATACAAGACAGACAAACCTCTGGAGTATGGGATGAAAAACCTGGCAAGAATAGCAGTGTTAAGGGGCACTGCAAAGCAGAGCATGCTCAAGTCCAAAGGATAAAAACCTGATGCGCTTTGTTGGAGGGGGCATATGTGTAGAGAATCTAGGAAGAAGAGGACTTCATTATTCTTCCATAATATCCATGACTTCCAATGAATTGTCCGGATGTGTGCTAAGGAATGGCACATTCTTCTGATTTATTTCCCTGTTCAAAAAGCATTGAAGCTTAAGTAAATGAATAAGAATAGATGAAGTTTTGAGAATCCTGTGACAAACTGCTGTTCATTTGTTTATCAAAGATACCTGAGTGAGATATGTACCTTTTCTAGGTGATACATATGATAGCCTTTGTAATTTAACAGGTCTTCCCTGAGGATTAGTGTCCACTGACTCTGTGGTTATTACCAAGGCTGTGTAGGGATAGGGCAAGAGAGATTAGCTTTAAACTGGAAAAGGAGAGGTTTAGATTAGGTCTAATCTAATCTAATAATAAATAATCTGCAGTTATAACAAAATATAATCTAAGGTTGCAGGGGGCTTGGAACAACCTGGTCTAGTGGAAGGTGTCCCTGCCCATGTCAGGGGTTTGAACTGAAAAAACTTTAAGGTCCCTTCCAGCCCAAACCAGACTGTGATTCTGTGATTATTATGTTATCTTTTTTTAATCAGGTGTAATCAACAAAGGTAAATTGCCAACTAAACTAAAAATAGCTTCCCTTTTGCTAGAATACACAAAGAGCAATGTCTAGGATAGATGAAAGCCAATGACACTAACCACAACTAAATTTTGGTCTCCAGTACTTGTAGTTTGCAAACTCACCTTTCAGACACCATGATAAGGCTATGCAGCAAAACCTCTGCACAGTGTCTGCTGACCACTGGCAAGGTGAGAACATATTATTTATGACATCTCTAAAGTGCTGTTGGTAGCATGCAGATCAGTTCTGGAGACTCACCTTGAGAGGCAACAACAGTACATAACCCCAGCGTGGGTAGGGATTAGGGCCACAGCTACTCCTGGGTGGGATGTAACCTTTTCCCTTCACCACAGTCAGGAGAAGTGCTGGAAGCTGTCATCTAGGATTTCTTGTTTCCTACTTTCTTCTTAATCGTCTTTGCCTGACGGAGCTTATAAGTTGTTGGCATTAAAGCTTCTGTCCTTCTGTCCTCAAGTCTCTGGCCTGATGACCTCAAAAATGTTCTGCGATGGGGCCTTTTGAGTTAAAAATCAGCTCTTACAAGCCAAGACTGTCTAAATTAGTTTCTTGTGCATTTGTTTCCCTGCTACTTTATTTGCAGTTTTATTTTCTGTTAGTAGCTGAGATGGACAGTGTTACTTTTATTAGCTTTGTGATTCGTGTCCTTTGCAGTATGAGATGTCTATCACAATCTGATTTGTGTTCTGGCAGTGCCCGGCCAAATCAGACTCAACTACTCCATCTGCTGATGTTTCCAGTACAAAAGAAACACTGACCTCATGTGGCCTACGAATAGGTGCTTTCTTACAAGGGCAATGTACCACAAGCTCTCTGCAGGGATATTCTTACATGAAGCAGGAACATCCTTGAATTTTACAACAGCTTTCTGCAGCCTTCTGTAGCCATGGTGGAGTATCAATAGCATTGATACTCCTAGCAGTGCACTGTAGCATTTTGAGTATCGATAGATGGCAAAAAATTAGCAATATGCAGATTCAAGCCAGACCTCACCAGTTTGACCTAAATATTGTCTGCACTGGGGCTGAAAACATTGCACTCCCTGAAACTCTTTCTGAGTTTTTTTCTTGGAACAGAGGATTAGAAGGGTTTCATTTTCCCCTTCTCTATAAAAATGTCTTCTTTTCTAAAATATATCAGTTGGAGGAATGAAAAATCTTGTATCTTCCTGTAACTTTTAGTATATCCCTAGCCAAACTTGGCTAAAATAGAAAATTTAATCTTAAACCGGAAACTCTGCTTCAAATGGAAATTACAAACCACATGTTTAAAAGCATATTCCATTTCCCTATCAGCCAGTCAACAAGAATTGCAGATTTTGCTTTTCCTCCTAACAATAACTGATGAAGATGGGATACCAAGGAAGGTGAAAAGCTGCACAGGTTTACAATAGTTATCAAGGCGGTTGCAGGACGTAAGTATTGTTTGCTTTCTGCATTATTTTTCCTTACAATTTGATAAAGCATCTCCGAAAATCTCTCATCTCTGCTTCATTTATTTTGCATGTCCACTGAGAGGGACTGAAATTATAAATGTCAGTAACTCCGTGTAGCAGTGGCTGTTATATTTGTTTCCAATTGAGGATCTAAAATAGAACACTAGAATTCCTTGCAATTTGCATGGGAATTAGAACACTAAAAGTTACTCAGTGAAGTTTATTCCTTACATGTTTTTTTTTGTTATGAACCGATCTTGTGTACTATCCAGAGAATGCCTGTGAAACTCTATTTTATTCACTCTTCAGATGAAATAAACCTGGTTAATTTATTTTGGATCCAGTACTAGTATTAGTCTTACTGGAAAAGTTAAGCAATTTCATACCTGTTATCAAATAATTGCATCATAATGATGAGCTTTTTTCCACACCTCTCTGGCACGAGTAAGTGGTTGTGACGACTGAGATGACCTTTGTAAGCTCCAGGCTCTTTCCCCTTTTTTTCCTTTACAGTGTGTGTGGCAGGACAGCTCTCTCCAGCAACAAGAGGGTGACCCCGAAATAGCTGTGATGGGAAAGAGCAATGATATCACGTCCTGAGCTGGGACACCCCGCCATCCCCTCTGTCCTTCACCAAGGAGTGTTTCAAGGCAGGGGATTGGATTTGCCTTAGGCCAAAATGGTCAGTTTTGGTGTTAGAGGTTTTTTCCTCTCATTTTGGTAACACGGGTATATTGTGGCAGATCCCACAGGCTGTGGTTGGGCTGTCTGTGCCATGGTCATTCCCTCATTAGCTCCATTAGAGGGAACTAATCAAGGTTGCTGAGGCCCTGGCACAGCGTGCCCAGAGACGCTGTGGCTGCCTCACCCCTTGCTGTTCTCAAGGCCAGGTTGGACAGGTCTCAGAGCAACCTGGTCTAGTGGAAGGTGTCCCTGCCCATGGCAGGGGTTGGAATTGGATGAGCTTAAATTCCCTTCCAACACAAACCAATCTAATTCTATGATTCTGACACCAAAGTGTAGCCAGCTCAAATGAAAAAGAAAGCAAGTGAGCAAAGCCTTGCTGAAAAGAGGGTCCTGAGAGAGCAGAGTGAAAAACAGCTGGGAAAGTGATGCTGTTGGGGCCGAAGTGATGCTGGGGGCTCCAGCACCCGTTCATTTCTTCCGCAAAGGGCATCCCTTCTTAAGACTGCTCTGCTGCAAGCGCGGGGCTTGCACGGGCTTGTCCTTCGGGAAACCAACGCTAGATGTCACGCGGAGGAGGGTTATTGCATGTTGCATGGGGCGCTCCGATCCTGCTTTGGCTGGGCTGCCATCGCCAGAGGCGGCGGTGCTGAGGGAACAGCCTGCGAGGGAGCAGTATTGTCTGTTCTATTTTATTTTAATGCCTTTCACCTGCAGTTATAGGTTAACACATGCTAGACCAGCAGCTATAATAAATGCTGCAAACAAAACCAGTGCATTTCATACATTTTCCAAAGGATAATATAATCTGTTCCTGTCACAGGTCTGAGCTCTCCATTTCCAGATTTCATCTTAGATTCAGCGTGCCTCTGCTGTAAGTAAGGCATGCTTAGGACAATTACAATTAGGTAAGCAAAAGATTACCTAATAAGTAAGAGAAGATTACTTAAATTTGTGTTTTCAGACATTTGAGATTGTTGTTGGGAGTTGCTACAGAAGTGCAAATTCTTGCTACAATTGCAGACAATGGAGAAAATTCAAATGAACCCAAAGCGCTAAAGAGATGTTTCAGAGAAATCTCCTACATTTCTCATACACAGAGAGCTGTCTGACTCAATTTTAATTGCTCATCTTCTCTTTTCATCAATATCCTCAGTTCTCAGGCCACATTAGTTAATGAACAGAACAGTGACAGGTTTGGATCTGTACATCACTCTTGTGAACTTTTTTTTCCTGGCTGTGAAGTTCAGTAGCTTTATTAGTTAATGTATGAGCCTTACATTTGCCCCAAATAATGCAGAATTCTACAAATCAAATTTGCAACCCTTTTATTACTTAATCTTTGCAGGCTCTTTTAGGCAGGAGGGAATCTGTGTGTCTCTTATTGCTCTTAAAATCACTACAGTTGTCCAGTAGTGTTATGTGAGTTATGTGAGGTTTGGCTGTTTTAACTACTGAATAATCATTTGAAGTGGTTAATTGATGCATGGAACTCAGACTCCAAAACATTTCAATCATACACTTTTTTTCTCAAATCATCAGCAGAGAGAAATAGATACTTTTTCAATTGTCTGTTTTTTTGAGAAAGGAATTTAAATGCGATATGGCAGAATTTAATCCAAATAACATAGATTTGCTGGTTAAAGTGTGCTAACTTGAAGGTGTAAGGAAAAATACCCTGTGGTGTAGCCTCAGCAAGTCGACTCTATTTGTGGGTTTCTAAAATCTTTATGGCTTTCTCCAGCAAGCTAAGCATCCTCATTTACTTTTATTCAAGCCTCTGCAGCAGTCCTTGTACATCTTCCCCTGCCACCCTCCATTTCCCAGGTCTGTGAATCAGAAAAATACAAGTTTAAAGTATTTTCAGAAACCGTGGAGTCACTCCAACAAGGTGGGAAAAAAAAAAAACAACAAACAGGTATTCTTGATTGGACTTTGTTAGGGGCCCCTGCCAATGTTATATGCTAGCCCAGATGCACTATCTGAAATGCAGTGGTACAGACATGCTTGTTGTGGATATAATGCTGTGAAGTTCAGGAGAAATGTACAGGCAGACTATGATTTTCCTACACAGATTTGCAAACAAAACTGCAGAGGGTAGAAGTAGGAAAGTGAATACTTGCTCCTGTGCCTGGTGCAGCACACAGGTCTAGTGCTAACTCAGTGGTTTAGCAAAAAACTGTGTACGCAACCATAGTGACAATTGCTCAAGGCTGGGAAAACAGCCACAGGGAGACACTGACAAGCTCTGTATCACTGTGAGAAGAAATGGCCAACAACCAGCACTGGAGAAAGATGAATAAAGCAAACACATTTTTCATTATCTGTACAATTACTACTGAAGATAATGGATTTTCTTTCCTTGCTACTATGATGAAAAAGCTACAAGTTTTTCTGGGGAAAAAGTATTGAGCAGGAGTACTTGTACCTAGTGGAGCTTGAATGTCCTATGGCAGCAGAAATCCAGGTCCCACCAGGGCTGGCTTCACACTCATCTCTCAAGCCTGATTGTGGCACGTGGTAATCGGCTTGCAGGATGTCCCTTCTTCTTCAAAAACCAGCTTCAGTTCACCAAAGTCACCACCCAAGAGCTGGACTTTGATGTTAAATATGGCATTGAGCCCTGTAAACGGATCTTTTTAAATGATTTTTACTCAGTTTTGGTCTTGAAAGACTTTGATGATACACACTTGTGTGTACATCATTAAACAAAAATGTTTATTACAAGTCATATCCTGCAGCTGGTATCCTCAAGAGACTTGCTGAGATAATCAATTTCTTTATTCCCTTCACAGGGCATGTATGCTTCGCAAAGATATCAGAGAGTCAATGTTGTACATACGATACATACCTAACATAATATTAGACACTGCATGGTGTGAAATAAAGCTGTCTGCATGAAAGGGCAGTTAGAGTCCAGGATGGATCAATGGAAACAGAAGCACATTTCCATTTGATTTATAACTAAGCAATCTATTTTGGACCCTCTAATGGTTTAAAGCTATACTTCAGTGATTGCCTTCTTCTATGGTCAGTCAAGATTTAGGGTATTTTGAGTAACATGCAAATTATCTTACTTTTAGTTTATCCACTGACATATTTAATGTCATAAAGCAATGAATCAAACCCTATACAAACAGCTTTCAAAGTTTGTTTCAAACTGAGTGAACTTGGAGTTAAGTGTCTACATTGCTGTTAATGACTCTTTGAAGGATTTAGCATTTATCCCTCACCTAGATACTGGTTTTAGACCTCAGTCAAGAAGAAATGGTGCCCAGAAGCAGTTCTGAGTATCAGCAGTGATCATCCTGGGGATGCAGGGGTGAGCATCTTCACGTGTTGCATGAGACTTTCCACAAAGCCATTGGCAATGAAACCACCATGCAGTGGCCCTGGGCTAGTGTACAGGAGGCAAATTCCAACCAGATGGGGGTTCTTCTCTTGTGTTCACATCAAGTACCCAGCCTCAAAGCAAATATAGTCATGGTGTGACAGATCATTGCTGATTTAAGAGAGAAACAGTCTTTCATAAGTTGTTGACAGTTAGCCAGTACTCTGACTTGTTTTGCATGTTTTATGTTTGTGCCCAGTTGGCCGCATTCGTATAGGATCACTTGAGGATCAGGTTGTAACTCTATCACGAAGCAAATGTAACTGTCAGCATGAAAAATGGCTTAGTTGTGCTTTATTTTTTCCATCTTACTCTGAAATAAAAGGCATCTGGTCTTTTTTTATTATTATTTATTTTAGTTTATTTTTTCCTGTTTTTTTTTTTTTTTCTTTAGGTCCAGATTTTAAGAAAAATCCTTAAAGTTCTTGTTGGCTTGGTTGAATGTGTGGTCACAGGATTAAAAACCCACTTGAGCTCAGATGTAGCCCACTATTGACAGGGTATAAAAAATTGCCCAATATTAGAGACAAAACAATTATTTTCTCTTCTCTCTCTTCCAGAGTTGTGCTTCAATTTTTTTCCTGGCTTTTGATTACTCATAATTTTTCTAAGACATTTTGTTGTTCGGAAGGCACATTTTATATGTGGGTTTTTTTTTATGTGCACATTTCTTTATGTCTTCTTTTTGGCTTTGCCTCAGACTTTTCTTAAAACCTTGGTAGTGATATTTTTGTTTGTATTGCAGTAAACTGGCCAAGTTGGAAACAAACCCTAATTTTGAAAACAGTGGAGTATTTTACCCAACTAAAGTGGCATGCAGGCAACATAGAGCAAAAGTTATCCTCAGTGATATCTGCATAGTTCCTTGTGTCAGTGATACGGACCTCTGCAACTTTTGTATGGGTTCTTATTTCTTCTTAAATTGTTTTTAATGCTTATTTTAGGCCCATTATCTATCACTTCCCCTTAACACCTTTTAAGGTCCATGGAAGTTTTCCAAGAGCTCAATGTGGGGGTCGTTTTTGGGAGCCAGTACAGTTCAGTACTGACTGACACAAGACAGTCAGGTCTTGCTGTATATGGTCAGGGCCAGTGTGGAAGGTGGGATCAGAGGAGGGGTTTCTGAATAAGTATTCTTCCCTTAATACCGCAGGCAGCTGTGAGAGTAAATTTTTTGTTGTTTTAAGTTGAAAGAGCAATAAAGCCATGAGTCTGTGCTACATTTCCAGAGTACAGCATCTCTCCACTCAAAACTTGTCAAATACTGTCAAAATGTGGGAAATGTATAGTTATTTGCACCTCTTAGCAAGAACATCTTTAATTGAATCCAAGACAGCTTTTCATCTACTTTTCACTGACTGAATAATGCAAAGGGTTGGAACAGTGCTAAGTATCAAACTCATCACCTAGACGTGCCAAATGTATCAGTCTTCCAGAGACAGAGGTTACTTTTGCAGCTAAAATCTCCTCCAAACTGAAAGATGTTTATCTAAACCTTGTTTACTGTGAAATGTTTGGAAGCCAATTTTATGATATTCGTCTTTCTTTTTATTATTATTATTTTATTTTTATCAATGCAAGCTCAGTTTCTTCTTCAGTTGTGCAGTTAGTGGGTGAAACAGGCAAATTTCAGTAGGATTCAAATAGTAAAGAAGTGCATTTACTTTATATTTATCCAAAAAAGGGCACTTAATAAAATGTACTGATTATTGTATGAGTACATGTAAAAGAAAACCTAAGGAATGTGAAGTGTTAAATATTTCTTATGAAAATGTGAGGACAAAGGGTGGTAGTGATAAAATCCTGGCTGTGCTCTGGGGTGCTTCTCCCCCTTAGCAGAGTCCCAAGCCTCCACAGACCTGGCATTTGGTCTCTTGGGTTGAAAACAGAAGCTTTCACTTTTGATTAGGAGAGACCTGCACAGGTTCTCAATGTTTTCATTTGCAGGACCTTCTGGGACCTGCCCTGGAAAACTCTGGCAGTAATGGAAGGAGAAAAGAGTGACCCCTTCAATGTAAACTTGTCTTCCCCTGGGACATCTTAATAAGGGCATATTTCTTCTTAATCTTCCCTGATTTCTTCGCAGGGCAGCTGCTCACTTGTGCACTGAATCTTGGAGGCAGTGGTCTCAAAGGCTTTTGCTTCAGTAGCCTGGGGCCTAGAGATAGACCCTGCCATCATCACCTAAAAGTTACCAGTGACATACCCTTTGAATAGCCTCATTTAAACCAGTAAGCCTCCCCTTGCATATAGGAGTCGTAGCAGGGGTATGTGCTCCTGTGGTGTTTTATCATGGTATTGTAGAGTTCCAGTCTGGTTTTGTGCTGAAAGGGACATTAATGCTCATCCAGTGCCAACCCCCTGCCACGGGCAGGGACACCATCCCCTAGACCAGGTTGCTCCAAGCCCCGTCCAACCTGGCCTTGAACACTGCCAGGGATGGGGCAGCCACAGCTTCTCTGGGCACCCTGTGCCAGGGCCTCACCACCCTCACAGGGAAGAACTTTTCCTAAGAGCTCACTTTATTCTCCCCTCTGTCAGGTTAAAGCCATTCCCCTTGTTCTGTCCCACAGGCCCTTCTCCAAACCCTCTCCATGTTTCCTGTAGCCCCTTTATGCACTGGCAGTTGCTCTAAGGTCTCCCCTTAAGGAGCCTTCTCTTCCCCAGGCTGAACAAGCCCATCTCTCCCAGCCTGTCTCCAGAGCAGAGCTGCTCCAGCCCTCTTATTTATCTCTTGCTTTCCCCAGACCCTGCTAAGCAGGGAAGATTTCAGCATTGTGACGAGACAACAGCAGAAGTCCTACAGACCACAGCTGTTTCAAGTCCCATTTAACAGTAAAGGAAATACAATTTGAAATGTACTGACAGCTCAAAGGGATGAATGAGAAGAGCAGCAGACAAAAGGTAGTCTACATTGCAATGCTGTGATATGGCTTTGCAGTAGAGGTGTAGCTGCGGTGGTGCGTGACTGTGGCTTGGCAGCAAGGGAGACCTGCATGCATTGTAGAAAGTGCTGAGCTCTGAGACAAGAATTTGGAAATAACACTTTCATGACTTCTGTGACCACATATGTGAACTCCAGCTGAGATGCAGACAAAGCTTGATGCTTCCTTGGTGTGAGACAAAAAGCAGCAGGGCTGTCTCTTCAAAAGATGTCTGGCCGTTTATCTTGGGACATCCAGTCGATGAGGCTAAGTCAACACTGAAGATGAAGGGGTTAGTGATCTCTCTTTTCTCTCATCTGTGGGCCTGAAGTCACGTCCCATCTGATTTATGGGTTCCTGCTCATTTCCAAATGGCCCCTGAGCCTCCCTCTGAAATCTGAGATCTGGAGAACCCTCCTGAAGGTTCTCCTTTACATTCAAGGGGAAAAAAATCAATTTACAGGTTTTCTGATTACAAAACATCCATTCTGATGCATCTTTTGTGCCTATCACCCTTCTATCCTATCACTAGATATATGTTAGCAGAGGAGAGAAGCTACAGGTTACTACATATCAGTTATGTCCTCCATTAGGCATCATGTGGAATAACCTATTGCGTTGCTGTTCAGTCAGATAGCTGGGTTTATACTTAATCTGCTGTGAGCACTGTGTGACGGCTACAACTGTAGCATATCTGTGTCTGAAAACATTCTGGATGAGGTAGGGGAAAATTATTTGTATTTTGCATAAGACACGCACAGAAGATGCAGAAATTTGTTGTGTGAGATGACAAAGGGGTTTTGTACTGAACAAAATACCTGCATCCAGCCTTTTCAAAAATGAAGCACCCTAGCCACCTAATTAACATCTTTTCTACACCTTCGCAGAGACCTTATTGCAGGAGGGAAGAACGCTAACTGATCGAGTAGCAGGCAGTCACAAAAAAATCAATCCAATATGAACTGCTCACTGTATGGCTTCCAATGCAACTTATTGCTTAGCATCTTCCTGACAGGTTTCTTGAGAATGTTCAGAGTTTGAGAGAAATTGATGGTGTTTGAAATTTTGCAGGAGGAAGTATCAGATGTGTGTGCTCTTTTTTTCGGGGAGTTGGTGGGGTTTTCATGGATTGGGCCTTATTGTTTCTTCTATTATCTTGGTGCTGATTGAAGTACATTGCTGTGACTTAACATGGAAATCTTTGGCTGCTGTGATGTAGCCAAGCAATGGCACCTGATGTTTTTGGCAGGAATGAAATGGGTGCAGTAGAGCATCTGTTGCACTTGAGACATCCCTCCACTTCACAAGAGGTTGTTTTCTTGAGCTATGAAATCAGTGTTTCAGGTCCGAGGAATAGGCAGGACAAGGAAAATGTCCTGTCAGAGCAAGGTATGTGATGCTGAAGAATGTTGTAAAAAGCTTTGCTAGATCTCTGTGTTTCTTTTGGGTAAGGTGTGCTGGCTGGCTAGAGCAGACCCTAGAGTCAGTTACTGGATGGAGCAGCCCTGAGAGAGGGACTTGGGGGTGCTGGGTAACAGAAACTCCCCATGACCCAGCTTCAGTGTGTGCTCGAGCCCAGAACCCACCCCCCTTTGTGCTGGGCTGCATCCCCAGAGCATGAGCAGCAGGTCGAGGGAGGGGATTTGTCCCCTCTGCTGCACTCTGGGAAGAACCCCCCTGCAGTCCTGTGTCCAGCTCTGGGGCAACAACACAAGACGGATGTGGAGCTGTTGGAGTGAGTCCAGAGGAGGCCATGGAGATGCTGCGAGGGCTGCAGCAGCTCTGCTCTGGAGACAGGCAGAGAGAGATGGGCTGGTTCAGCATGGGGAAGAGAAGGCTCCTTAAGGGGGGACCTTAGAGCAGCTGCCAGTGTCTGAAGGGGATACAAGAAACATGGAGAGGGGCTTTGGACAAGCGCCTGTAGGGACAGCACAAGGGAAATGGATGATTTAACCTGACAAATGGGAGATTGAGATGAGCTCTTAGGCAGAAGTTCTTCCCTGTGAGGATGCTGAGGCCCTGGCACAGGGTGCCCAGAGAAGCTGTGGCTGCCCAATCCCTGGCAGTGTTCAAAGCCAGATTGGATGGGGCTTGGAGCAACCTGTTCTAGTGGAAAGTGTCCCTGCCTGTAGCAGGAGGTTGGAACTGGATGAGCTTTAATGTCCCTTCCAATGCAAACCAGTCTGGGAGTCTGTGAAATCCGTGGCCATGAAACACCAAAGGATCATGAGACTGTGTGGCTTTTAGAAAGTCTTCGACCACATGCCATTAAATCTTGAGGATATTTGTAAGTAAGTCAGCAACGTTACTGGAGACACTGAGTCTGTAATAACTCGTGACTCCTAAAGACTTTAAAGGACTTAAAGGACTTATTATTGTTGACTATCAAGACAAACAGTTCTGATGGGAACTTGGTAGTGGTGTCCCTTGTCTACCGTATTGCAACATCAGTAAAACTGGACAGACTAGTTGGACACATCCATTTTGTTGCTTGTTCACATGAAAAATAAAGAGTGGGTGAAACCTGAAAGCCTGTTTGAAATCAGATTTGTTTAAAACAAATACCACATTCTGCTTTGAAGGTCTTGAATTTAGTTTTCTTAAGCAAATTTATGCAGTGTCTTTCTGGGCCTTGTCAGCAGTGCAGGTAACACAGCATGAAGCAGTAACATTTAAAAACCAGATTTCACCCTGTCTAGGACAGTGGTTACTTTATCTCCCAAACTCTTGACGCTGTACTGATCAAGAGAACAATGATTTCTTTACCTTATTTTGTTGTGCAGTGCACTTGATACAAGATAAGCTACCTGCAGGCACTCATTTTGACAGTATGAGTAATAGGAATTTTGTTGAATTTTCAAGGCTGTAAGCTTTCTTTCACAAATCTATCTTTCTTAGATTCGTGTCCAGTTCCTGAGCACTGTTTCATTTTCGAAGGTGTCATACCTTAGCATCTGGCACTTCAGAATTAAAAGCTCTGTGTTTTTTAACCAAAAGAGGTGGTAAGTGCTGTATTCCTTCACTTTACCACTCATTTTCTTTTTTATTGTCAGTCTCTGAAATAATTTGCCATTATCTTTTTTCATTAAATAATCTGCTAAGCAAAACATTATATGGCCAAACATAGGTGCCAATGAAAACTAAGTCACATAGACAATAAAATTAATCATTTGGTTTCAGTTGAGACCTTGGTCTTTATTGCTTGTAGCTCACATGCATGACTGTGCAGCATAATGACATGTTTTGCTGTGGATTGCATTCAAGTGTGCTTACCCTCTGTGTCAGAGCAATAATATTTAGAAGACTTGCACTGCTCTGTAAAGTGAACCCAAACTAAGTCGGATTTTGATGCTATGTTTCTTAACCCAAGTCTATGGCAGGTACTTGCTGCCTTCACAAATCTACATTTAAAATATAGTAGGCGAAAATGCAAAGATATACTACAGCCTGTGAGGCTTTGGGGAAAAGGAAAGGGGATGGTTCAGCCAGAAGTACAGGTATTGGACCTTGACTTTGTAAGGGCAACTGAGCTGGATGGTCCAGGCATTCAGGGGAAGAAGTATAAGGCAAGAGGTCCATCGCCAAACTATTGCAGAGATCCACATATGGACTAAGCCTCCACATGCACCAGTCTTCCAGAGACAGAGGTTACTTTTGCAGCTAAAATCTCCTCCAGAGTGAAAGATGTTTATCTAAACCTTGTTTACTGTGAAATGATTGGAAGCCAATTTTATAAGATCAGTCTTTTTTTTCCTTTTTTTTTAATTTGATCAATGCAAGCTCAGTTTCTTCTTCAGTCATGCAGTTAGTGGGTGAAACAGGCAAATAGTGAAGAAGTGTATTTACTTTATATTTATTCAAAAGGGGGCACTTAATAAAATGTATTGATTATTGTATGAGTACATGTAAAAGAAAACCTAAGAAATGAGGAGTTCAAATATTTCTTATGAAAATGTGAGGACAAAGGGTGGTAGTGATAAAATCCTGGCTGTGCTCTGGGGTGCTTCTCTCTGCTTCTAAAGGAACCAAAATTCGTGGGCTGCATGCATCTGGGAAAGAAAACTCTGCTTTACTGTGCTGAATTTGTCTTTAAGGATGCTGTCTTTATGCAAGCCGTGAACAAGTTGTCCTGGATTGTTTAGCTTAGGTTTTGTTTTGGTTTTCTGCACTTTGCCAGGGTTTAAGAGCAGCCTGCCAGGCAGATGCATGTCAAAAGCAACGCCAAAACCTG
Organism: Psilopsiagon aymara; assembly: GCA_024733675.1. Lineage (NCBI taxonomy): Eukaryota > Metazoa > Chordata > Aves > Psittaciformes > Psittacidae > Psilopsiagon > Psilopsiagon aymara. Next base: position 40,575 of record JANRGW010008470.1, on the reverse strand, counting down.
GTTGTCCCGTACAGCAAGATGTTGTGCAAGATGTCTGGTGAGCCCTGGGTGGTGGATCCTTAGAGTGAAAGGCACAGTGCTTTGTGAGGGCATGGCTCAGTTCTCAAAGTCAGTGGAATCTGCCTTATTAGTAAGATGCTCCACCACAGCTGATGAACCCTGCCTTTCTTTGGGACCAGCCCTCCTAGGCATGAGGTTGTGCTGCTCCACAAAGGTATTTCTTCACATAGATATGTTTATTGTGCAGGAAAATATGCCCTTGAATATCCCCAGAAAAAATATTTATCTCTGTGGTTGTCCCTAGTTCCAGGTAAAACTGATTCAACCAGGCTTAAGGACAAGTCCACGACAAATGGCCATTGTAAAAGTAGCTGCTTCAGCCATGTACATCAGCCATGCTTGCCGTGCTGTGAAATGTACTTGGCTATCCCTTTTCCTCCTCCCTCTTTTCTTTGGCACAGACATGGAGATTGCTCAACCTCCATGCAGCCTGGAGCACAAACCTCTACTCGAGTGCTCCCTGGAACAGGAGTGAGAGAAATTGTTCTCAGCCAGGATAAAAAATTGCACTTTTTTCTGAGTTGTTTCAAGACCATGCAAGAATCAGGATAACAAATTTGGAGATGCCATCAAACAAAAATTTGTAGCAAACAAATACTTTTTAATGAACTAAAGAAATTATCTTTCTCCCCATGATGATAGATTCTCAAAATGGGAACAAAAGGAGTGAGAAATTTAGAGTTCAAAAGTTCAATTAGTGCTGAAAACAGGAATTGTTTGTTTGTTTTACTAAAACATGCTGGCACGTGAACCTTCACCCCCATCCCAACCTAGTTTCTCTTTTTCCTTTCAGATTGTCCTAGCTCAGTTCTCTCTATACAGCAGTACACGTGCTGCAGGTAGAAAACCCATTGCAAAGAAATATCTATTCCCAAATTACTAGGCATGGCAACTAAGATTCAGCTTGGGTGGAACAGTCTTTATTTTGGCACTTGTATAACAGTAACGGAGACACACTGTCTGTTCCAATCATGCCAATTTTCCCTGTGTCTCTATTGCAGACCTTACTTGTTATCAAGGCCCTTTCTTCTGGTCCAGTCCTGATGAATTTCCACTGTTATTTTCTGTTGGTCCTTGTGGATGCTTGATTTGGTTGGAAAGCCTCAGTGCTGGTCAGAAAGATGATCTCTGAGAAATATCTACTGCCTCTGTAAACCATTAGGGCTATGGGGCTTTTTTAAAAATTCAGGAGGGACAATATCCGGTATCTTTCCAGCAGAATTTAGATTACAAGAAACCATAAAATTCATCTAGTGACTTCCAGTTCTGACCCGATTATTTTTTAAGTGATATTTGTTAAGAAGTCATCTGGTCTTGATTTAAAGGCTAGGAAATTAATTGAAACCAGTGGAGAATTTCCACACATGACAAATCCATCAGAGTGGCTGGTCCCCGTCTGATTAAAACAATACTTTAGAATTTGTTTGGCACAATATTTATTCATTTGGGGAGGAAAGGAAGAATGAAGAGAATATTTTTAAAATTTTGCCTTAAAACTATGGTTTTCTACTGTCAAATTTTCATTATAATTAATTTTTACTTTAGTAGTTGGCCACTAATTCAATATAAATGTAATACAATGGGAGTTTCAAGTGTATTCAAAGTGAGGTTCTTAAATAGTGCTCTAAACTCACTATAAGCATGAAATGACATAGAGTTATAGCTGTGTGAGTTCAAAAATAAATTAAGCCAATAAATGAAGTGTGGGAATTAAATGGCACATATCCTGACTCAGTTTTCGTTCATTCTTTTATTCATTAGTCTCAGTGCATAAGTCTATCACTCTCCCTCTAAATGCAGAGTGTACAAGAGGTCTGGTAGCACACAGAGATCAGAGCAGAGACTGGGATTGTGTTGTCCTTCAGGAAGATCACAGAATTGCATCATGGCTCTGTCTAATGGATAGTTGGAGTCTGACCAGAAGTTGTGTCTCAGTGACAGATTCCAAACATCAGTAATACAAAAGCTATCTAGGGCAATGCAATGATCTGTCTAAAACCGGCAACAGCAAACACAGGACTTCAATGCTGTCCTGAGAGGTGGCAGAAATAATTTGTTGTGTCGTGCTATCTGTTAATCACAGTTATCAGGCTTTTCTTCCCAGATTCACCTTCTGTAAGTAACAGAACAGCAACAAACCAAATTTTGAGCCTCCTTTGTATGTATCATAGTGCTGAGGTCCATAGTGACGTTGCTTTGAAGGACTTGTGTTATCTACTGGAAATTCTGGGACCTGAGTCATTTTTCTGCCCATCTGGTTGGCTATTATTTCAGCCCTAGCTGAAATCTGTCCAAGAGTATGAAAGAAAAAGCAGGTTAGGAATTAAGTACAGATACAGGAATGTCAGGATCCTGAACTCCACAGACCTCAAGGAAAAAGTGTGCAGAATGGGCCTCTGGTTTCTCCTCCGCTTCCAGACATGGTATCTGCTTGGCTTTCTGGCCTCTAGCAATGGGCTTTCCTTCCCTGCCTTTTCTGAGAAATCAGAGAGAAACAAGCAAGGAGGAATCACTGCTTGCTACAGTGAACCAGCCTATTTTCTTTTTCCAGTGTGGAAACACCATTAAAAGACATTTTCCTTGTAACTGATTTTGGCAGTGTTTTACTCATGTTTAGATATGGCTTCCTGAGCAGAAGCCATGCTTTTACAGACAGATGTACATTTAAACTCAGAAAAAAAAAAAAATAGAGGAATCAGAGAAAATATTTTCTCCTTTTGATTTTAAAAAAGAAATATTTGTATTTTCTGGGGGATTTTTGTTTTGTTTTATGCTTTGTTTTTGTTTGTTTTTTTTTTTTTTTTTTTTTTTTGTTATTTTGACAAAGACTGCAGTGGATGACAGCCAGCAAGTAGGTAAAATACAGTCAGAGACTGTCCTTATCCGCGTGTTTAAAATGGACTACCAGAAATGCATCATTTTTTCCAACATTCTTGCTGGGTGGAGGACGGAAGGTGATTCCCCCTTTCACACCCTTACATAAATATTTAGACAGAACAGCTTTAGCCTAACCTGAAAGGAAAATTCTGAGAGTGCTTCAGAAAACCAGTGGGAGGAAATAAAAACTTAAAACAATTTCCATTAACTTGCTGGCTCTGAACACGATGTCGTGGGCTTGGCATACATCGTGGGTCTTGAGTCAAACAAATGGCCCTACAGAAAACCCTGAAGTTTCAGACTTCATCTTCACAAACTGTCTCTGTTACTTGTGAACCACTGGAAAAGGAGAGAAGGAAACACTTTATTGCCTTGGGAGAGCACATTAAATAAGCTTCCTGTCCTTTTCTACCTCCTCACTGAAAAGCATAATAGTGAAAGGATACCCTATATAATGGAAAAAATGAAAAGGCACACCATCACAGACGGACACAAAGGGATCATAGGACAAGCACTTTTTTTCGTTTTTAAATAAGGAGGGCTTTTGTAAGAGGAGTAAAGGTTTTGATATTTTTGGTTTGTTACAGCTAAACAAGCTCTGTCTGTACTCTCCCCTCCTTTCCAGCAAAGGGAAAAACCAAGAGCAGGTCAAAATTGAGTACTAGGGGAACAGTACTGAGCTGAGTACTGAACTTTGACCCGTCCCTGATTTTTCCCTTGCAAGATTAAGTTATACCTCATAATTATTGAGCGGCCCATTCCTGACCGCTACAGTTAAAGGTTTCAATGCCTTGTAAAGACAGACCTGAGACTGGAAAACTATCTCAGCTGGTCATCCTGCATTGAATTTAACTTATGCTTCAGATGTGTGGACAAGTTACATTCCCCCTCTTGGGACTGTGGTGTAATGGCATGGGCCAGCACCGCTGGGCCAGGTTTTTCCATGTGCACTCGCTACAGCTCTCATGATGCAAGTAACCTCTGAGACTTCCCTTCATCCTACTGCTGTGGCCCCCATTCACCCTATCAGAAATACAGAAGTCAAGGAAAGACCATTCTTTGAAAGGATGTGGAGGTGTCCTGTGACACCATTTCAGTTTCACTTACAAACGATGGCAGCAGATAGCTCTGCTGTCTACTTAAAATTATTTTGACCCACTTTAAACTGAGAACACGAGGCTGAAACACCTAAAAGTGAACAGAAACATGATTTTAAACCAGTAAGTTTTGTCTTTGTTGCGCAAGGAAGCTGTTGTATTTCTCTGTATTCCCATAATATGTGTAGTACATGTAGGGATATGAGAGATATCCTCACACTGACATACCACGGGCTTCCTCTCCTGGTTAAACAAGTGAGAAAGTGATGAATAAAGGAGAAAAGGCAGGTCTTCTCATCCTATCATTGCCATTAAAACTGAAGCTGTTATTTTGATGGTGTTCTAAAACATGGATGCATAGAATCATAGAATGGTTTAGATTGGAAAGGATCTTAAAACTCATCCAGTTGCAACTCCCTGCCATGGTCAGGGACACTTTCCACTAGACCAGGTTACTCCAAGCCCTGTTCAAGCTGGCCTTGAGCACTGCGGGGAATGGGGCAGCCGCAGCTCCTCTGGGAAACCTGTGCCAGGGCTTCACAACCCTCACAGGGAAGAACTTCTTACCTCAATCTCCCCTCTTTCAGGGTAAAGCCATTCCGTCTTGTCCTGTCCTTGTCAAAAGTCCCTCTCCAGCTTTCTTTTAGGCATGTCACAGAAAATTCTGGCTAAATAACTTTGCACACCTAGGCAATCTACAAATTGGATTTAAATATTTATTTTGTGCTTTTAATATAATGCCAAGAATCATAATGCCACAAATTATAATTCCTTATGTAATTAAAACAAAAGTGTAGGAAAAGGTGCAGCAAAGAGTTTTATGTTGTGAGAGGTTTTCCAGAATGCTTTTCTTGATTGTGCTGGGTTTGGACAAGTGTGGAGAGACTGACAACATTAGTCTCTCTCCACATTCCCTGCTGTGTAGGCGAGTACTACTTCACAGCTCTCTTATTCACTCTTCCTATTAGGAAATCACAGTTCAGCATATCTGCTATCAGTCAGGCCTAAATTGTTTTGTGTAATTGGACAATTAGATGCTGGTAGTAAGCTTTAAATAGTCTTTCCTTATCAGCGCTCTCTGTAAACCACTTAAATACTTGGATGTTCATACATCCTCATTCCAAAGGAGGCAACACCTTTTGTTTTATCTGAAGGTTTCTGCTCAGCTGTTCCAGCCAACCTGAGAAGCTGCACTGCAATTATCACGAGAAATGAAACCCTCACCATGATTCCTGGAAAAAGACTGAAATGTGATGTTATACTGGAAGAGCTGTAAGAAGGTTAAGTTTGGCTCAATGTAGCTCATTTATATTACTTTTAGGGGACTTATATCTTGAATATTTAATTTTCTTCCTCAAAATATCAGTGATTCATTCAGGACTTGAAGAAGACCAGGAGTGATTGAGGAAAAAAGCGTAACTTTGTGTTTATTGCTGAACAACATCATCCATGCAGGAATTCACGTCAGGCAGCAGCCTTTCTTGTCCCACATGGCTTTGATGGAGGTTCAAACCCCATTGTGAACACAAGCCACTGGAGTGCGCAGTGCATGTTATCTACTTTCACCCTTATCTGGAAGAGGTCATGGTCACTGGCTGTACACCGCTGTTGGCAAGGCAAGTATTTGCAGGGAAAGGGATGCCTTTGCAGTTAGTTGATGCCCCTTTCCCATGAGAGCTATGTCTAGCTGTAAAACGCAGTGTCCATCACGTTCATCTGTTAACTTTCTCCAGGCTGGGTGGCCACTTACACCCATGCATCAGGGCTAAAATCTAAGTAAGTAATTTGTACAGGAATGCAATTTTGTGAAGCAGAGATACCTCATAATCTTTGTCTTTCTGTCACTGAAATCCTGAGCTTGGCTTTTTTTTTTTTCCTTCAGTAAGTTAGGTCAGCTTCAGAGAAAGAAACAATGAAGTATACATACTGCTTTGCATTTTTCATGCTTAGAAATATGCATTTACCAAATGGGCAGCAAATCTTTAAACAGCAGAACAAATGTTATAGCTTTATGACAAATGAATGCAAGAAATTTTTTACTAAAGAGTTCTGACAAATAAAACATTACTTTGCATTTGGGGAATGTGGTGAATTTATTAATATGGATTTATAATCCCTGTATCTTTAATTCCTTTCTGTGATGTAAATAGTGCTGTTCAGATATTTGATGTTGGAATTCTCATTCGTAAATCTAAGTCACATTTTTTGGATATAATTTTCAGTCTGCTAAATACAGTTTAGGCAAAGACTTTTATAGGAGAGTTTATGGGTTAGGATACGGCTTAGATGGATTTCTGCTTCAAAATTGGGCTGAAATTATTGCCTAATTTGTAATGGAAACGAAGTTTAAAAAAACATGCAAGAGTAAATATGAATTGCTAATTGTTCATGGCCTTGTCTTCCCCCTGACGTGCATAAATTTTGTCCCCAGTGCAGTCACAAGGGAGACCATTATCCTATGCATGTAAATCACTATCCTGTGAAGGGTAAGTTCTCATAATTACTTCTGAAATATGCCTCTGAGTAATGGCCTTTTCAGCTCATGTGGACATGTGAGGCTGAGGTGTGTGGCTGAAGACATAAGGGGATGCCGCACCAGAATCTGCAAAATATTAATTCGTAATTCATTTACATCTTTTGCATGTAGTGGGTGAATCTTGACAAGTCTAGCTACATGACCCTGCAATCTCCATTTATTTTTGCTTTCTCCCTTGGTTTCCTGCCATGCATTTTCTAATTTGAAAGTTTTATACAGGTTGTATGTATAGTGTTTCAATTTTTCTTGTCTTTTTGATTGAGGATGGATGTACAGAACTGGTGGTATTGATAGCACCCTTTAGAACACCCCTAACCATACCAGACTTGGTTCAGCTCACTGGCAGGCCAGGTTCTTATCTGCCACAATTTTACTTCTTGGTCTACTTAAAAAATAGTAAAGATGGACAGGCAAGTCAGACCTTTGTCGTGTAATGTGAAGGGCTGGGTATGGAGAGTGGGGATAACTAGAAATTGCCAGTGCCTTAAATTCAACATCTTTAATGTGATTCTCTGGATATTTCTTCAAAGCCATCTTTTGGTATTGATGTTCATCCCAAGGCCTGGTCTTCATCCATCCATAACTGAGGAAAACTATTCAGAAAAGTGTGGATAAGGCTTCGTAAGCATCTCTAAGACTTACCTTGAAACTGCTTCCAGCTAGGAAACCAAGATAGAGATAGTACTTTCTCAAGAAAAACGTTTCAATGCAGCTGAAACTCAACCTTGTAACCATTGGTATCTTCTAACACCAAAAGCAATGAGGAGGGATGAATTTCCTTTCTAGAGCAATCTGAATGTCCTGTTGGGGAAGACCACAACTATCATAGAACCATAGAATCACAAACTGGTTTGAGTTGGAAGTTCATCCACTTCCAACCTCCTGCCACAGGCAGGGACACCTTCCACTAGACCAGGTTGCTCCAAGCCCCTGTGTCCAACCTGGCCTTGAGCACTGCCAGGGATGGGGCAGCCACAGCTTCTCTGGGCAACCTGTGCCAGGGCCTCACCACCCTCACAGGGAAGAACTTCTGCCTAAGAGCTCATCTAAAGTGAGGTGGCAGAGGTGAGGTGACAAAGGCATGCATGCTCAGTTACATATCACAGTACATTTTGCAATGCAGGCACTGACTCTCCATGGGTTGTTGGCTGTGTTAATTTTCATGTTCAGGCAACAAAAATTTGTTGCTTAATGGCCCCAGGTTGTTGTTGATGGCCCCAGGTGATGTGAATCCTGCCATAGTGATCTGTGTTAATGAGAATTTCATCTGAATTTATGTAGTGCATTGATGTAATGTATTAGCCCATCAGGATTTGCTGCAAAGACTTAAGCTAAGATCATGCCTCTATATTAAAGGACAATAAGAGATAGGCCTGTGTTCATAAGGGCTTATATTTAAACCAGCCTAGTGGAGCAGTTTGCAGTAATATCCACACAGGAATGGGGTTTTACATAGCACATCTATACTGTTGCACAGGCTGGCTGGGCTGAGTGGCTGGATGACTCTCCTCATACAAGGAGTCTTGTAATTTAGTCTCCAGCGGTCACCAGGTGTCAAAAAGTTTAGGCTGGAGAAATACTGCAACCTTATTTCTTGCTGCAACTGTACTTGCTCTAGTTGTATTTTAAACAAAGCCAGTGACTCATCTATCTGGATTCCAAACCAAACAGGCTTATATTGGATATTTTCGATGAAACTGTCTAAATCTCTTCAGCATTTGATAGCTGACATGCTTCTTGCTCTGTTGGTGCAGTTACTGTAAGGTGGGTCTGGGGGACTCAGTTTCCCCATTAGATGGAGTTTTGGCGTGCTTCTTCCCTTGTTAAAATTGGCTGAAGATGATCAAGTTAATTTGTGTTGTGACTTAGTGGGGTAACTTCAGTGTTGAAAATGCATTGGAAAAATGAACACTTTTAAGTAATGTTAATAGTGATTAAGAACTGTCACAAAGAAAGTGTTCTTTGTAGTTTATTTCTTTTTTTAAGGTTTATGTACAAATTATTTTTCTTTGTCAGAGATGATCAAGACTTATACACTATCTTTAGAAATTTTTAAATGTAGATGTAATTTTTCTGGAATCATTCAACTTTGAAGGTCATGTCTTAAAAAATTTGAAAGACGGACTTTCCTCGTGCAATCCTTGGGGCTCTCCTGTTATAATAATTATCTTTGAGACAATCTGATATTTGGATGAGCTGTAGGAATTGAGAACCTTTTCATAGCTCTGTGTTTTCTAGCTATGTCCATTCTTTTCATTAGTATGTCACCTTTTGGTGTGATAAAGGTGAACATGTTACTACAGAGTGATGATGCAGAGAAACAAAAAGAAGGGTTAAAAATATCCTGAATGTTAGTTTTGCATTGAGTTCTGTATTTTTCAGAACTGAATAGCCCAAGAATCTCCTTTGAGAGAAGCTGATGCAGTAAAGCTCAGCTATACTCTGCTGCAGTCAGTAACAGCATAAAATCTTAATTTTACTGGCTTTCCACACAAGCAACACTTACTGCATGCTAATAAGGCTGTGATGCTTTGATAACTAAACAAGAAATTTATTGTTAGTTTTCTGTGATGAGTGAGCAGAAATGAGTTTACCTGGATCTTTTGGATCTGACTGAGAAATAACAGCTTGATGGAAACTCTATGACTGCACTTCAGTACTGTCAGGTTGGGACACAGTCTGAAAGCTACTATAAAACCTAATTTTTAAATTGTCATTTAATCAGCTGTGCACAGGTTTAGAACATGTTTTTTTAACTTCCTGGCTCCGTGAGTATGTTTGGGAGATGCTTGGTTTGATGGCGAAGGAGGCTGCACCCTCCATTTATGTCTGTGTACTCTGAGGTACACTCAGTGTCCAAGACTGATCCCACCATATTTCAAACCCAAGACCTCAGCACTGACCACCGCAAGCCCCTCCTTTCACTCCATACCTTTTTCAGGGCATGAAAGACCCCAGAGCAGAAAGAAGGACCTACTATGTGTCTCCAGCCAGGAACACTGCTCAAACACAACCCATATTAGTTTCTTCTTTTTGTGAAATTTAGATGAGAAAACATTATCCATTTCTGTATGCAAAGCACCTGTAGGCAAAAGATACATATAAAGTCAAAACTCTCCAAAAGCCTTATTGGGTATTTTGGCAACCTTGCTGACTCCACCAGGAGCTGGACATCTGTGTTATGAGTACAAGCATGCCACATCCAATAATGCCAGTGGCTGGCATCTAACACTGTTACGAAATACAGTTGGTCCATAATCCCTGTGGCCACATGCTTGTAAACAGCACTCCAAGCTGTCCATCTGTGCTATGCCTGCATTGGATAGTAATTCAATACAACAGGAGAGGTTCAGTAGGTTGGAGCAGTTACTTCTGAGTTTCCTACCTCTGCACACTGAGTTATAGGGCTTTTTTCATCAGATTCTATATTAGTTTGGGCCCTGAAACAAAACTCCACACTATCAATGTCTACTGAAAGTGTCTGGAGGATTGAAGGTCGGTTCAGACTCCTATTTCCCTTATGGCTGGGAGGCATTTCATGTCCACCTCAGTTTGAGCTTCCAACATAGCTTCCTCCAATAAGAACCTAAATCATGCACTCCAAAACTCCACTCTAAAACAATGCAGAGAGCAAGAAGTGGGATGATCAGAAAATAGATACATTTCAAAACCACATAGCTGCCTTCAATTAATTGCACTGATTTGTTTCTAAAGTACACGTGGCCATTTATAGCTGTGACCTTAGTCCATGCACACAGCATTTAAACTGTCAGCTAAATAAAGAAAGCATTGTTATTTTTGTTATAGTCACAAATTTAGAAGCACTTACCAGGCAGATGTTTAAGTTTGAGGGAAAACTAGGAAGGGTCAAGGGAGCACTCTAAGTATTTCTTCCACTAGAGGCCAAGAAAAACATAAATACAAATGTCAACATGACAGAAATTGTCTGAGCATGTAGGACACTCAGGAAGTGCCAAACCTTCAATCAAAGGAAAAATGAATGTCGCTCTCTGAGACCAGGAACTGTGAAATTACCTGTTACTACTGTTACTTTGTTTTTCAAATTTCAGTATAATTATTAAGGCATTACTGTAATCTACTGAGTTTACTGACTTCTTCCTGTCCTCTTTTTCCTCTATTTCTTGTGTTGTTTTCTTTTTTCTTTTTTTTTTTTTTTTTTTTGGGGGGGGGGGGGGGGGGG